>JAMQGT020011313.1:80000-223081 GCA_024447675.2 Pterophyllum scalare | reverse complement strand
ATCTGTTCTTGGTTCAGTTACGTATTGCTGCAGTCAGATAATTACAATGTTGCAAATTGATGTGGATCAATTTATGCCTTTTGTTGGGTTGTAAACTCTGTTTCATCGTTACATTTGTACTCTTGTATGACAGCAAGTAGAGAGAGGAGAGAGCAACAAGAAACAGATAATATGGATGTGGATTCTGCCCAACCTCCTCTAATAATGAGCTAGGTCTCAAATACTTTATTTGCCTTATTTACATTTGATCATTTGTTACTGCCTAGTGTTACAGGTACCGGGTCACGGTGCCTGTGAGCAGCTTTACAGATAGCTGAAATAATGAACAATAATTAAACATATTGATTAATTTATACATTTTACTCTTATCACTTCTCCCTTTAACCATTTCTCTTATCAGTTTTTAATCTATTTAAACTAGTACAAACATATAAACATGAAATACATTCAAAACCTTGCCACTTAATACATAAGACAGCGAGAATGAAAGAGCATTAGCTCACACAGGCTTTCAGTGGTTAGCTACCTGCTAGCAAAATGGCGCACACCGCGGCCACTTTCACTCTCGGTGAGTGTCGGATCTCATAACAAAGAATAACGCATCTTACTGCTCATTAACACCTTCGTTCTGAACTCGACTTCATCTACAAACATTAACTAACAGTTACAACCATTTTCCTTATAGTTTCATACACTACATACCTGAAATAATGAAGAACAAAAGGATGACACAGGAGAAGCGGCTTGTCGTCTCTGATTCCTCCTCAGCTATGAGGGGAATGCACGAGCTGCAAGCATACCACCATCTCACAGTGCCTCCTACTGGTGGGAGCGGAGTAACTGCATACACACTCAATATTTAAAACAGTGTGAACCAAAAATTGACCCATTTAAAAACAAACATAATATGTCTGCCATACGACATTACAGACCTTACTCAAATGCTTATTCACATCCACATGTGAACACACACTTGTGGGCTTCACACTAGTTTATACAGTATGTTTGTGTGTGATTGTCAGAGGGAGTGATGAGCGTGGAGAGTCAGAGGACGAGACAGATTGCCTCTGAAAAGAGCAGGAAGAACCAGGTGAGCAGATGGGCAGACAGTGAAAAAAGATATAGACCATCCTTCAGCTCCTAGAACTGATGTACCCAATGCTCTGTGTTAGGGGGAGGGTTAGGGTTCAGTCCGCTTCTTGTGTAGTGTATTGACCATCAGTCTGATTATCTGGTGTCTATTCTGAATAATGCTGCGTTAATTGCTTGATGATTTGGTGGATTGGCTCAGTGTGGTTAAGACACTGAAACAATGCTCTGCATGTTTCTCCTCTGCTTCGCTACAAATAGTTTGAAAACATATGTATTTTGGAAAATTCTGATCATAATGACAGAGCTTTTGCCACAGGTTTACACTCTAAAACAGGTGTAGTAGAAGGAAATATACCAAAACTGATTATTCCTTCTGAATTATTCTTAGAGACTATGAATTAGGTTGCTTTTGAAAGTAACATTATAATATGTAACTAAAATAACCGAGGTTTGCAGAGCTGAAAAGGTTTGAATATATGTTTGTAAGCTCCATATTCCATTATTAATTTTCTCAAAAAAAATAGTTTGTGGGATAAAATCATGGTACTAAAAGTAATTTAGTAAATAACTATTGTTATAGTATTACTATATTAATTGCAGTGTATGTATGATTATATGACTAGGGGCTGATCCTAGAATTGCCCCTGGATGGAACTATAGAAATAAATTTGAATTGAAATAATTCACCTTAGAATTTGTATTTGCAAACAATGATTGATAGATTAAAGATACTCTGAATAATTTATGCAAAACCATTTTGTAATGCAAACAAAGTGAACAAGCGAAGGATTTAAAGAGCCGATCGAGGAAGAAGGAAAATGGCAGAAGAGTTGGCTAAAAAAAATTTTTCCTCTGCAGTGAAATGTCCCTGAGGTCTGAATGAACTTGGATATTGTTATATCATGTTCCCTGTAAAATGTCTGATACTGGATACTGTGTGTGTGATATGATGCCTTCTTTGGATTGCAATATTCTGAATGTGGTTTAATGAGAGGAAGAAGCCTTCATCTCGCTGTATGTCTCACGAAACTTGACAGCAGTGAGATATAAAAGGCTTTTCCTCGTGTCTGCACCGTCATCTGCTGTGTGTGCCTCTTGCGTGCAGATCTTATTAGTGGAAGTACTACAGTGTTTTGGCAGGGAGACAGTGGATGATGTGGAGAGTGAGGTGGACTCCACTGCCTTCGGCAAATACACGCTGGGTCCCACCAGGCTAGGATGATAATGGTAATCCGATGCAATTTGAATGGGTTATGCAATTTAGAAGGGTTCTACAAATTTATGCTTTTAGCCCTGAAGCGTGGATTAGGGTCTCTGTGGTTTGCTGACCCCTCCCACACACATACAGAAGAGACCACTTCACATGTATCTAAAAATGTACAACACTGAATATTGTCATATTCTACTGCAGAAAACTATTTTCCCTTGTTGGAAATTTAGTCCTCCCCTCTATATAAAAAAATTGCATATGGATTATAACTACAGTATGAACAACTCTAAGTTGGACTGCAACAATTGGAGTGAAAGTAGCCCATCTTGAGTAGAGACTGCGGACGATCTTGAAGAAGCTTTCCCAAATAAAAGTGAAAACAGCTTTTAAATGTTGAATCCTGCTCTTGCATCAGTTTGCACACATCACAGTAATCTAGTTAACAATAGTCAACATATTGTGTGTGTGTGTGGGGTTTTCTATGATCTGCCAGATGGCTGCAGCAAAAGAAACCTGCCCTGTATGTGGGATTGAGGGATTATTGCATTTAACCTGTATTTTGCATGTCCAAAATGTAACCTAATAAGGCAATGTAAGTTCACAAACAGCTCTACATATAAGACACAATTAAAAATACAGCACATGGCTATATATTTTTAAAACTTAAAATAAATTAAAAGTAGCCTAGAACTGTATTAAATGAATAAGTATATAAAAAAAATACACACACTATGCATCAATTTAAAAGAACTAAAGCCTTCTTAATAAAAACCGAATGATTAATGGGGGGTTGGATTAATTTGGAGTGAGATGAAAGAACACAGAGGACTATCATACTGGATGCAGCAATGTCTGTGGCAGCGAACCTATTTCTGCAAGTCAAAATGCAGCTAATGAGTCAAACTTTGGTACAAGTTTAAATAAAATACACCACCTAGTGGTAACAGCTGAGCCAAGCAAGTGATGGCCTTCCGACGCTCTAGAACTGGTGGGTGCAAATGCTTTTGTGAAATGTATTTAATAAATGAATATCTAAATTACCTACAGTTCCACTGGTTTTTATAGTAAGACATGGCATACTGGCTGCTTGCTCTTTAATTCAAAGCTCATTGTCAGTGTGCTACTTCACTGAGATGTCACAGGACTAAGCAGCAGACATGTTAGTACCAGCACATTTAACATTGCTCTGTTCTGTTCAAGTGTAGCAGTAAACTTCTAAATATCTGGGTCCAAATATAAGATTTGAGTTTTCATAGTTTACATTAAAAGCTAAATTTGCTCTAAATGAGAATAAATATGTAAGAAGAATTCATGTAAACCCCAGTAAAATGACAGAAACACATACAATCCCCAAACAAACTGTTCAATAAATCCATTTAATTCTTAAGGAAATATGTTTTTGCCTCCAATGCACCTGTGCAGAGTTAGCTCCCTAATGAGCAATGCTGAACCTAGCTGCTGAACCCATTGTGTACATCTGTGTGCTCTAAATAACATCTATGGAAATACCCAGTGACTTCGACAAGAACTCTGAAATATACGGAACAATTAACTCCTTGACATAAACTCCACCTCTTTATTTTCTTGTCCACATCATAGGTTACGCAGAGGAACTTATAATTTTGCACTTGTGCCACATTCTCTCTGTAAAGATTGCTCACACCGAGCTCTTTTGCATCAAAACCTATGCCGCATTTCTTGTGCATCATCTTAAATGAATTTCATCAACGTTCAGTCTGACCTGTACAAGAATTTCAATCTTTGCTGTTATTATTATTTTTATGGATCTGTTATATTGGCTTAAATAAGGCTTGGGTGCACCAGATGGGACACAGCTGAGATTGAAGTATATAGTATGATTTTTTAAGGAAGTGAAATCGTTTACGCTTATTTTTTAATGCGTTTTATTTTGCATATTTTTATGTGCTGAAGTTTTAATAATTTAGGCACGTCATCATCGGCCTAAAGCTACATGTGCACATCACAGTGAGACAGTTTAGCTCTTGCCTTTATATAAAAGCTCTGTTTTTACATGTTCTGTCTGCATGTGTCATGAATAATCTCCGTACAGTTATATGTTACATTAACGTCTTCCCTGAAACAGCAAACACACCAGACTTCATCCGGTGTAGCTTTGCTGATTTATTCCAAACTCGTGGAAGACAAACTCTTCATAATTAGCACTCTGATTGTGCCTCTGATTTGAAATGCTTCCATCCTGACTCTTCACATGGAGTGTGCTACACCATCAAACAACCAAATGAAATATTAATTTCTCACATGCAACCCTCACTTTTACAGCCCCCTCTTTCTGCCAGGTGCTACAGCAAAGATAAACCACTTGTGGTGCAGCTTCTTCACCCAAATTATACAGCTTTATTAACCGCACTCATCACACTTTTGTGTCAGCTGTACGTATATAGTTCAGCATTATTATTTTTTTCTTTCTAATGAAATGAATTCCTCTGGCCTGGCTTGCACTAAATGTAAAAATTAATTTAGATGACCATAATTTCTCTTTCCAACATTATTATGAAAGCTGGAACGACATTAATAGGAAGATGTAATATGTGCAGCTTCTGTAGTTGCTTCATCATTTATATATAAGCCTTAACAAAAGTTTTGGGAATTTTAATGTTTAAATCAAAGACAGAAACGTCTCAATATTTAATCAAAATGAAAGCTTACAATCTCAGCAGTAAGCAGAAGGATTTCCCCCAAAACACATTACATAATTAAACACCACAGAGGACCCTGTGTCTACATTTGTACTATGTTAAAAAAAAATGTTACTCTTTCAGCAGTACTATGGTTGAGCACTGCAGACCATGAGTTTACTGTGTGTGGTTGTGGAGCATTTTGAATTAAAAGCCCTGTGTCATCAGTATTACCGCGATGTGCGCAGCGCTTTAATGGTTTTGTATTTTCAGCAGATTCCCTAAAACACAAAACTCATCCTCTGTGATTGGTTGTGCCTCAGCATGCTCCATTGTTCCATCAGCCCGTTTGTTCGCTTGGTTTCCTAAGCACAAACAAAACTTTCCTGCCATCCTGGGCAATATTGGGCTCCTCAGTGCTTTGACAACCCGAATTATTGGAATCTCTGACTTTTTCTAAGGGGAAAAAAAAGAGGTATGTAATCAATATGGAAATATATATGTATGTCAATGAATTAGTCTGTATATAGAAAAAGATTTTTTTTTGCTGTTGAAATTCAGTTCAGTAGGTGAATCCTTGTTTCTCTTTAATTATATTTAAAACAGGGCAGAAAAGCCCACTTTAGATAAAATATTTAAATACGATGCCATGGTTTATGGATGCACCACAGAATCTAGATGGAATAAAATTCCTGAGCTCCTGTGCATCATTTACTCACTGTTCACTGTGCCATGTTTGGTAGACTTGGGTATAATTTAACATAAATATCTGTGGCTTTGAAAAGGAACCATGCTTTTAAAGACTGAGCCAACTCCTGCTGCGACAGTGAGTGAGGTGGCTGCTTAACATATATGTATATATATATATATATATATATATATATATATATATATATATATATATATATATATATAGTGTGTGTGTGTGTGTGTGTGTGTGTGTGTGTGTGTGTGTGTGTGCGTGTAATCAGATCTGTCCATAGCTCCAGCGTAATATTTGTGGCATCCTGCTGAAAGTATTTGGATATTGTTTTATTCATACCCAGTGTTGCTCCCCTCTGTAACAGGAAGTACTTGCTCTGATTGGTATAGCCGGGGCTCAGATGTGATGAGGCCCTGACCTGTTTTCTCTCTGCATGTCAGTCAGTGTTTTTTGGCAGGATGTACAGCTTCATGGGAGGTGGGTTGTTCTGTGCCGGAGTTGGGAACATACTCCTCATTGTCTCCACGGCAACTGACTACTGGATGCAGTATCGTCACTCCAGCAATTACATGCACCAGGGCCTGTGGCGATACTGTGTGCCCGGGAAATGCATGACACACACAGACAGTATTGGTAAGGCTGGATGTCTGTCTTACATTGCATGTGTTCAGACACAGTTGGTCCATAACCCTGATCAACACTGGACTACTTCCTTTTGGGCTTCATGGGTATGGAGGACCAAAACTTCCAAAATAAAATTCCATCCATCCATTTATTCATTCATTCATTCAGCCAGTCATTTTCTTGACTTAAATTGATGTCACATTAAATGCTATAAAAAATATTATAGATACATTTAGGAATACACTAACTGTAGTTTTGAATTACCTTTTTTATTTATTTATTTTTGTAATTAATCCCTTTATTTATTTATTTACAATTTGCCCCATGGCTATTTTTCTTTAGAGTGACAGAAACTTAAAGAAACTAAATAAATAAAAATAAATAAATAAATGAATAAATTAATCACTGAATAAAAATATCACGTTAAATTCAGTAAAAATATTAAAAATACATCATTGACATCAATTACTTCACTAAAATTAAGAATACTTATATATTTGGTTATATATAAATGGTTAAGAAAATGTATTAATGCATATATTATTTTTAAAATGTAAATTTATTTTTGTGTAGAACCTGTATGCGAGACTTCATTTTCTCTCTTATGAAAATTTTTTGGCAAGCACTAGATGGCAAGTTAGTGTCTCCTAGAGGACAAGCATGAATATAGGTGACACATAACTAGACTATAAATGCCACAAACTGAACGTATAACACAAAATAAACATCTAAATTTTGTATTTAAGAAGTTTGGTCTTTCCTGCTCTTAACCACAGCATACTGGGATGCCACCCGCGCCTTCATGATTCTTTCCCTGCTGGCTTGTTTTATCGGCATTGTGATTGGCGTCATGGCCTTCATCCACTACTCCTCCTTTGACGGGTTTGACAAGACATTTGCAGCTGGCATCCTCTTCTTTATCTCCTGTGAGCTCCTCACCTGTAGTCAAACACAAGCTTTCCTGTATATAATAACGATAATGAGATTTAGCTAATATTATCTTTTTGTTTAGGCTTCTTTGTGTTGCTGGCGATGGCTGTCTACACAGGGGTGACGGTGAACTACTACGGCAAACGCTATGGCAGCTGGCGATTCTCCTGGTCCTATATAATGGGCTGGGTGGCAGTGGTGCTCACATTCTTCTCAGGTTTGGATCTTATGATTGCTTTTATGTTGTTCAGGCTGCTTCTTTTGTTTTGTTTTTTACTATACCATTTACATTACTCTCTTCCAGGTATCTTCTACATGTGTGCCTACCGGATGCATGAATGCCCAAGAAACTCGAACTCTCGCTGACCTGCCTAACACTTCAGCATACGTTCTCACACGTGTACCAGCACTGGTCCCTAATAGGTAGCCAAGAGGAACCAATATTCCCCCATGAACTTTGCAACATCTTCCTAAATACTCATGAATAAGCAAAATAAATGAGAAAAATATCTACTTGCTACCCCCCTTTTTTTTTGTCTCTACACATGAAATGAACTCTGTGCACGCTACTACAACATCAGTATCAGCAAATAAACTTGTCTCTATGAACTGAATGACCTTTAGCAGTTATACACATATTGCTGTAATTATTAAAGATTTGATGGTCTACTGCCCATAAAAACACAAAGGAGGACATAAAAAATTACAAGCATTGCTGCTTTGCCATTAACTTAGGTGCAGTTTCAGATTTAAATGTGTGGGTCAAAGGCCATGGCCAAGAAAACACTCTACAGTGCTGTTTAATTTCACAGGAAAGCTTTGAAATAGTGAATAAATGACTCAAATCATGAGAAACTTTTATTTTGTTTAATTTAGCTAATTATTGTGCAACAAGCAACAGTTTTAGCTTCATATACTAACTCAAAAAAACAAAACACCGTGGGAATGCAAACGTGAACTAGCTTCACTCAAAGGAACTTGGTTGTCAAAAAGGACTGTTTTTTTCATAAAGTCACAGTGCAGGTGCTGCCTTAAGCCTGGCATACAAAACAAAACTTAAAGAAGTCCAGACAGTCACCAAAGAACAGAAGTTAATGGTTTTGACAATTTCGATAATACTGTGATAAAATGAACGGTACTCTCACACAAATGCCACAAGAGCAAAGAGAACAAGCTCATGCACATCTGTTCGAAGCTTTGGTTTAGTCGACCTCCTCGATGGTGGGGCCAGAAGAACCTCCCCCTCCAGGAGCAGATCCACCTCCGGGGAAGCCACCGGGCATCCCCCCTGGAAACCCACCTGCACTTTGGTACAGCTTGGTCATGATGGGGTTGCACAGCTTCTCCAGCTCCTTCTGCTGATGTTCAAACTCGTCTTTTTCTGCAGTCTGCAGAACAAAAGCAAAAGAGGAAGTCAAATGTAAATTTAACTGCACCCTGATCATTTTTTTAAGTTGCTAATCACAGATCAGCACAGACTCATACCTGGTTTCTATCCAGCCAGCTGATGACCTCATTACACTTATCCAGAATCTTCTGTTTGTCCTCGTCGCTGATCTTGCCCTTCAGCTTCTCATCCTCCACAGTGGACTTCATGTTGAAGGCATAAGACTCGAGACCATTCTTGGCAGCCACCTTCTCTCTCTGCACATCATCCTCAGCCTTGTACTTCTCCGCTTCCTGGACCATGCGCTCGATGTCCTCCTTGCTCAAGCGACCTGAGCGGCAGAGCAAAGGATGAGTTTCATTTCAAAGGATTCAAATTTCACGATCAGAATACAGCATTACAGTTTACTTTCCGGTTACCTTTGTCGTTGGTGATTGTGATCTTGTTCTCCTTGCCGGTGCTCTTGTCGACCGCAGACACATTCATAATGCCGTTGGCATCAATATCAAAAGTCACCTCAATCTGTGGAACCCCACGAGGGGCCGGGGGTATTCCAGTCAGCTCAAATTTCCCCAAGAGGTTGTTGTCCTTGGTCATGGCTCTTTCACCCTCAAACACCTGATGATAAAACATCAGAACAGCAAATTCAATGTTTCTTCTGTTTAAGTAAAAACAGGGAAGGGGTGCGGGAGCGTCTGAGGTTGTGGTCTTGCCTGAATGAGCACACCGGGCTGGTTGTCTGAATAGGTGGTAAAGGTCTGAGTCTGCTTTGTGGGGATTGTGGTGTTTCTCTTGATAAGAACAGTCATGACTCCTCCAGCAGTCTCAATGCCCAGGGACAAGGGGGTCACATCCAGCAGCAGCAAGTCCTGCACATTCTCAGATTTGTCACCTGCCAAGATTGCTGCCTGCACAGCTGCAGAAAAGAAAAAGTGGAATCAAGGTTCAAACATGTTGCTCGTTAGTGGCTCAGCGGGGCAGGACAGTTGTTGTTCTATTTCTAAGCACACAGGGGTAGTACCTGCACCATAGGCCACTGCCTCGTCAGGGTTAATGCTCTTATTGAGTTCCTTCCCATTGAAGAAATCCTGCAGCAGCTTCTGGATCTTGGGAATACGAGTTGAACCTCCCACTAAGACAATGTCGTGGATTTGAGCCTTGTCCATCTTGGCATCACGAAGAGCCTTTTCCACGGGCTCCAGGGTTCCTCGGAACAGATCCTGCATTCAGCTCCTCAAACCGGGCTCTGGTGATGGAGGTGTAGAAATCAATGCCTTCGTACAGAGAGTCGATTTCGATGCTGGCCTGAGTGCTGGATGACAGGGTGCGCTTGGCCCTCTCGCATGCTGTACGCAAGACGACGCACCGCCCGCTTGTTGTCGCTGATGTCTTTCTTGTACTTGCGTTTGAACTCGGAGATAAAGTGATTCACCATCCGGTTGTCAAAGTCTTCACCGCCCAAGTGTGTGTCACCTGCTGTGGACTTCACCTCAAAAATGCCATCTTCAATTGTCAGTATGGAGACATCAAATGTGCCACCACCCAGGTCAAAGATAAGAACATTTCTCTCTGATCCAACCTAAAATGAAGCATTTAATTATAATTTGTTGCTTCTCTTAAAATAATTTCATAAATCCACAAACTTTAGGACTGTTCACAAAACCTAAAAGCCCTCTATTGTACCTTTTTGTCCAGACCGTAGGCAATGGCAGCAGCGGTGGGCTCGTTGATGATACGAAGGACATTTAGCCCAGAAATGGTCCCTGCATCTTTGGTGGCCTGGCGCTGAGAGTCATTGAAGTAAGCAGGCACTGTCACTACGGCATTTGTCACAGTCTGCAAAAAGGAAAGAGTTCCAGGTTACAAATTCTAATAAGACTTTTAATTAGGAGTGTGATGAGCCAGTTAATTTCAAGCCAAGAAGTCTGTGCCCTGTTGAAGTAAACAGGACATAAGCAGAATAATACACTGATTATATTTCTTTGTCTTGCTGGGATAAGAAAGACTTAAAACTGTTTAGAAATACAAGTTTCTAAATTGTATTTTGTACAGAGGCGTACCTTGCCAAGGTATGCCTCCGCAATCTCCTTCATTTTAAGGAGTACCATGGAGGAGATCTCCTCTGGGTAAAAGGTCTTGGTCTCACCCTTGTATTCCACCTTTACTTTGGGCCGTGAAGCATCATTGATAACTGTAAAGGGCCAATGTTTCATGTCTGACTGGACGACGCTGTCATCAAACCGGCGTCCAATGAGACGTTTGGCATCTGGGGGGGGGTAAAATAAATAAATAAAATACTGTTTTATAAGCAGAAACATCATAGTCATACCTCACTTTTCTAGGAAAAAAAAAAACAAAAGCAAAACAACATACCAAATATTGTGTTGTTAGGGTTCAAAGCCACCTGGTTCTTGGCTGCATCCCCAATCAGCCTTTCTGTGTCAGTGAATGCAACATAACTGGGTGTGGTCCTGTTTCCCTGGTCGTTGGCAATGATCTCCACTTTGCCATGCTGAAACACTCCTACACAGGAGTAGGTAGTGCCCAGGTCAATACCAACTGCTGGTCCCTTGGACATGGTTCCTGAGAATAAGATTATTATTTATAGTTGTTAATCATAAATCTCACTGTGCATTCCATATAATGACAAATAAAGGAATTCTATTCTAGACCTGCACCAAAGTGACAGTCTGGATATGTGTCAGATGAGTAACTTAAGCTCTATCTAAGCACTGTGGGTGGCTACAATCATACACACTTGTATGTAGTATGGGGTAATGAGGCTATAATCGGAGTCTGAGCTGTTCAAACTGTCTCAGCGAAAGTCCATTGCACCCGTTTCCAGGCATCCTCCTTTATGAGAACTTTCACCATTATGTTAACAAGGACAACAGGGAAGCACAGGCCTCTTCCAAGAATAAGCTTTCCGGTAACCTCACAATCAGAATGAACTATTGTTTGACTGTTATCTTTGTTATTTGTTTTTTAGTGTGCAGATTGCTGCTGGTCTAACCACAACATGGCAACCTGAAGACCTTATGTGGCCATTACATAACAGTCATATTCTATACTGTTTCATTTAATCAAAAATTACAACTACAGAAGGGATTATCTGAGTGAAACTACTGGGAAACATGGTGAAAAGACATGTTTACTGCTGCTACAGTAAACAAACTGTAATGTTACCCTAATCTTAACCCACATGGGAGATCATTATAATGAAGATCTCATGCCAGTGGGTGGATTCCTCCGGTGGGGCGTGCTGCCAACAGTGGTGCAGAAATGTGGAGACTGATGGTTTGATAACAGCTAGGGCTTTATGGCATGGGCTAGCAAAATGCAGCTGTTATATATATATATATATATATATATATATATATATATATATATATATATATATATATATGTTTTAACTATGATTTATTTCAGTCTACATTATAATTCCCATATTGATAAGGGTATTGATAACACGAGGGGCAGTTTTTAGCTTTGTATTCTTAATTTGCACAATATGAGAAATTTTGAGCATCCATGCTTTGAACAATGTTACTTTGAGCAACTCACGCTGACTCCTGTTTTTACTCTAGTGCGTCGCTGACACCGTTTATGGTCACGGCAATGAGTTTGCTTGGGGAGCAACGGAGCAATGACAGGAAAGAGTGACTGTGCAGCAGCAACAGCGGTTCCATGCCAAGCTATCAACAGCAGCAGCGCGAGTGGGCGTGCCCCTTCATATTTCAGGAGACTGAGAACTTTCTGGATCTTTCTTTCCACTTTATGCGACTTTGAATCGACTTCATCCCAGTAGATTTGGATGAGAAGCATGCCGCAGCAGCAGTTAATACCTGTTGTTAGCCATTTAAACTCCCCAGCTTTCTGTCGGTTAAGCTAGGCTTAACATTCACACTTAAAGATGTGTGACAGTAAGATAAGCTTAACCAAATGACAGCAATAAATACACATCAACTAAATTTTGCTTAAATTTAGCCTTGATAAACGCCGCAGCCATTAACGACGTTCTTAATGTAACGCTAACCATTTAAAGTTAGCAAGCCACACGTTTCTCCTCGCTATACTCACCTTCGTTGTACTCCTAATGTGTCGTTTTGACGGTTTACAGCGGCTGTTGCTGATACCGCAGGCTGCCGTTGCCCTGAGTGACCGGGTGTGACGGGTCCTGATCCCCGCTAACAGTCACTGTGTGTGTGGGAGCGTCCGCGCCTCCTCAATATTGTTCCCAGTCCGAACTCTCTAGAACACAGGAGGAGCGATGCCGGCCAATCCTCTCCCATCACTTTCGACTGCCTCGACAAACGGTCCAATTAAAAATACCGTCAGCAAATTTCCAAAGCAGTTGCTATCAGGAAAATGGAGGCAACTTAAGTTAAAGTGGGGTTTCTAGCAATTACTGGCAAACAGACTCAGGAGAATGATCCAGCAGTAGCAAACAAATCCTGGATTATTGCACAGGTTCCCGGCATTGGCAGAGTTACCTGATATGGGGCCCTGGACAAAATTGACATTCTGGGCACCTTTTCATTCCTCCCTGTTTAGCCAGAAACTCATGAGCACATGAGCATCAAAACTGGGCCACGGACCTGGTCTGATGAATGCTATTTTCTTTTACATCATGTGGATGGCCAGGCATGTGTGTGTTGCTCACCTGTGGAACACCTGGCACCAGGATGCAGTAGGGGGAGAAGGCAAGCTGGTTAGCTCTGGGAAATGTTCTGCTGGGAAACCTTGTGTTCTGCCATCCACCTGGATCTTACTTTGACCTGTGCTACCTACATACCTAAGCACTGTTGCAGGCAGAGGGGGGCAGCCCGTGGGTTTTTTTTTCTGGGTAGAACCCTGTTGTTGTGGTGTCAACACAATATTGGGCAGGTGGTCATATTGTTATGTGGAAATATGCAAGGTGTAAGCACACAAACTTACTAGCAGTAGCCTTAAGCTGCTATTTTAAAGAAAAAGACAAGCCCTTTTTTTTCTCCCATGTACCCTGCTGGGTTTCGTAGGGTTCCATACACTGATACAGTCTCTTGAAAATAAGTACTAAATTGAAAATACAATCAGAATATATAAATAAAATATAAAACACATTATATATATAAAACAAAAAGAATAGATAAATAAATTACAAAATAATATATTGGAATAGAATAGAATAGAATACCTTTATTTGTCACTATACAGAATGTACAATGAGATTGGAGGACCACTCCTGTTCAGTGCCATGTAGTAGAAAGTCAATAAAACAAAAAATAACTAAAATAGAATGTGTAATTATATATATATATATATGCTAGGATATATATATATATATATATATATATGTATATATATATATATATGCTAGGATATATATATATATATATATATATATATATATATATATATATATATATATGCTAGGATATATATATATATATATATATATGCTAGGATATATATATATATATATATATATATATATATATATATATATATATATATATATATATATATATATATATATATATATATATATATATATATATATATATCCTAGCATGGGAGGTCTATTTTCCCTCCAAGCTTGGATTCTCTACCAGAGGCCTGGGAGCTTGAGGGTCCTGCGCAGTATCTTAGCTGTTCCCAGTATTGCGCTCTTCTGGACAGAGATCTCAGATGTTGTTCCAGGAATCTGCTGGAGCCACTCTCCCAGTTTGGGTGTCACTGCCCCGAGTGTTCTGATTACCACGGGGACCACTGTTACCTTCATCTTCCACATCCTTTCCAGCTCCTCTCTGAGCCCTTGGTATTTGTCAAGCTTCTCGTGTTCCTTCTTCTTGATGTTCTCGTCACTTGGTATTGCAACGTCTATCACTACAACCTTATTCCTATATATATATATATATATATATATATATATATATATATATATAGAGAGAGAGAGAGAGAGAGAGAGAGAGAGAGAGAGAGAGAGAGTTTTGTTTTGTTTTGTTTTGTTTTTACATATTAAAATAGATTTTCTTGTAATGAAAGAAGTTCTTTTTCTTTTTTTACATTATAGTATACTATGGTAAGATTATGAAAATCATTTTTTGAGTGTTAAACTGAAAGTATATAACTCTTTGCACTGAGTGAAAGTACAGACTCTACAAGAGAGCATTTTCTTAACCACACCTGTATGTCCCAGTAAGGACACTGCTGGAGGCTACCTCTAAAGTACACAATCTGAACCAACATCCAAAAATTTATGTGAGAAGAGACACTGACATAGGGTGTAGTTCAGCAAAAGTGGGTCACAGATCATGAAGCTCTATAAAAAATCCCAAGATTCGATTACCATTTTCAGTACAGCATGAGACAGAGCTGTGTCCTGATATGACACAGGGCGCCTCCTATTTTACAAAATGTTATGATACCGCTCAGGTGTTGCATATATTCTTGACTTCGCAATAAAGCATGATCTAAATACAGTCAGTAGGTGTGATACTAAACAATTCAATAGTGTTCATGATTAATAGAAAAGACAAGCAGCTTTGAAGGGAAACACTGGATTTTTTTTTTCCTGTTACTGGCAGTACAAGACAGTCATGTTCCACTGCACAGCATTTCCTTGAAAACAAATACATCCTATGAGTAAAAGTTTACTGAATATAAATTTATTTGTATTTTAAAATTGTGCATTCTTAAATTTGACACATATTTGAGTAAAACACATCAAATGTTTTCTAATTTCTGCATATTAATGTATCACATAGAAGCCCTATGATGTATGTCATTTACTGTTATGGACACTACAGCCTGAAATATACTGCACAAAACACGTCCTGCAAGCCTGCAACAAAATTAATATATATCATAAGCACGGGATATATAGAAGTTGTAAATAATTATGCTATAGTAATGTTTATATTTGCGTAACTGATGCAACATTATGTGAGAAAAGTTTATGTCAGGATCTGCCCACTTCACTTTGCCAGCAGTTTTTTCACCCGTAGCCGGCTGAAGTTGACAAATATCATTGACTTTCTTGGGTTTCTCGCACTTAAAGTCCAAACTTCGCCCAGGCCAGAAACTACAGCTAACAAAGCGACTCTTTACGAACATCTGCACAGACAGCACGCTAACAGAAAGCTAGCAGTGAAGAACCCTGAGTAATGTTAAAGCTGAGTGTGTGTCAAGCAGCCAGAGCCTAATCTTCAGCAGTTAACACACTGGTGTGCAGTCGGGCTTTTAGCATTGTAGCCTCCATTTCTACCTGTACCTGATTCTACAGTGGCACTGCTGTGGTGACCTCTAGTTTGTCCACAATTCACAAGAATTACTACTCCTAAAGTACTGGTTAGAATTTAATCAAACGTAACACACAGTGATTGTCTGATAGGTCCTCATCCAAACTGAGCAGGTCATATATACTGTTTCAGTCAAATATACTGTTATAATATGAATATTTTAGCTTTTTATTGTTGACCAGAAATGTAAACCTGAGGGCAGCCAGTTATTTTTTCACCTTATGCTTTAAACGTGGTTGAATACAGTTTGAGTACCCATTTACGAGGTAAATACAAAAACAGCATGTAACTCCCCACTCCAACATTGAAGTATTTCTTTAAATTTCACAGAGTTCAAATCAAGATTTAAACAATTGCAACTGGAAAAAAAATTGTCTTCTCAAAAGGCTTTGTAACTTGTGTCATTTTGCTACATTTTAAAAATGACTGGAAAGGCGTATGTTGTTACTCATTGGCCCACAAACTTGCACTGTTACTGATATGTCTATGATATGCTGATCTAGAATCTATACGTCACCGCTGAGCTCACTATATGTGCTCTTTGTTTATCTTGTATCGCATGTATCCTCGGGTTACCAAATGCCAGGGATCCTTTAGCTGTGCTACTTCCCTGCTGAAAATATTGATCGCTCTTTTTCAGTGTCTTGGTCTGTTGTTAATTGCTGATTTTTTTTTAGAGAATCAGATACAAATTGAGATTTGTTTCATCCTTAATTGTTTTTATAATTCATTAATCAATAATGCACTGGATTGCCTGCTTTGAAGAACCAATTTGTGTGTAAAAGACTTACATACGCCATCTGACCCCGTTCAGAACAAACAGTTTTTGAGGACAGGTCATGTTGCAGATCTGCCACAAGGCCTGAACAAGGTTAGCAATAGTATTTCCCTCGGGGTCTAGGTTTTGACCTAGCAATGCCTTGAGTAACATTGACGGCACTGCTAGCAGACAAATGCTTTTTTTTTCTTTCTTTTTTTTAACAACAAAGGAGAGATTAAAACTGGCATTTGACATTAGATCCATGTAAAATAATCTTTTTCAGGTTTTACCTTCACGTTGCATTATGGTGGTGTTCTTTGGGGACTCGGGAGTCCCTTTCCTATTTTGATGCTTCACAAAAGACTTTGGTTTGTTCTCAGATAGGTGTGTCTTTCATTTAGAGACTGTACACAACAGTGCTGAACTTTCTGTTTACAGTTTACACCCTGAGGCCAAAACAAAAAATGATACCGTTGCAAAAGTGTGACGAACAACAGTGACTTTTAAAATATCGCTTTTTAAGATCTCAAAGAAGAGGTGATCAAATCACTGATCCCGATTTTTCATTGACCTTTGAAAACAGAGTATTGTTTCTATATATTATAGTTTCCTGTGCATCACACGCTCAGCTCAAAGCCAAGGAAGTGATCAGGTTTTTCTTCCACTTCAGAAAAATTGTTAATAACTAAAAACAGATCATAGATGACACAAGCAAAATATAGAATACATAGTTTGTCTTTAAGACAGGTGTCCACCTGTTTAGTAGTTCAAGACACAAATTTTAGTTTTAGTTGATTAAATCTATCAGGAAATCTGTCAATTTCTTATGGAAAATGGCACAGTTTATATTTTGTGTAAATGTCTCTTTGTTGACATTCCTACCAAGTCCTGTAGTGCAGTTTCCTTTCTGGCCTATGAAACAAATTAAAATATGGTGCTTCACCTTGAGCTCGGTCAAATGAATAAAACGATTAAATACATATAACCAGGAAATGTGCAGATGTTTCGCAACATCGATAAATAATATGCAGCATATACGCTAGAAATCAGAATATGTACACAAAGAAACCCGAAGACAGCAGCAAGAGGATATAATACAAAAATATGTGTGTGGGCTCTTATGTCGTGACAGGTGTGTTCACCTGTCACAGAAAGAAGAGTTATTATACAGTTTTTTTGAGAAGGGCAGGAATGACTTCTTGAAGCGATGTTTACGGCAGCGAGGTTGAATCAGTCTGAGGGCGAAGGAGCTCTGCTGCCTCATTAGTGTGGAGTGGAGTGGGTGAGCTGGATTGTCCATAATGGAGAGCAGTTTATTCAGTGACCTCCTGTCCCTCACTGACTCAGATGTCTCCAAATTCTGCCCTATGATGGGTCCAGCCTGGCAAATCAGTTTGTTGATCCTGCTGGCATCCCTGGCACTGATGCCATTACCATAAATGTCAACATTTTAATCCTGAAAGTGTATGGAATTAATTCTAATCAATGGACTAAAATTAAAGTCAGTGGTATGTAATGAAGTAAAAGTTTGATGTAATTGCACTTGAGAATGCACCATTTGATGCTGCAGTATACCTTTACTCGACTATATTTGAATACTTATTTAAGAGTTTAGATTTGAAATATGTTGTTTAATTAGGACTTTAAAGGGCTTTTAGTAAAGTACATTTCCATTGTTGAATTGGGGGATTTTTTTATTTTTTTTTTGCTGTTTACTGAAAAAAAAATGTCTCAAGCCAAGTTTCAAGGTCAAATCCAGCATAGAAACAAACATGTTCATAAAGGAGCTTCCTAAAAAATGCAAGATACTTTGATGAGATTCTTTTCAAAAAATCAAAATGTATTTAAAAAACAAACAAAAAACCTTATTCAGAAAAAAAGATGTCCAAGGCCCAGTTCAGGTTACTCTATTGTTTTTCATCTCCCGCCCCTGCGGGGACAGTGGTATAAATGGGGAGAGCTGGAGGCTGAGAGGAAGACACAAGATGAAGGCTTTCAGGTGAGTCTCAAAATAATTATATCTGACCATTTCATAATTCAAGTTATATTTGGTTATAATGTATACATATAAAAAAAATTAAGAGGTTATTAATTAAGAAAATTATTTTAGTACATCAGCAAGTAAAAATATGCATTTAATGCAAAAATCAATAGAAATATTGAGGATTTTCATGATTATTTTTTTTTACATGTTCTTGATATACAGAATGATGGATGCTTTTATGAGGAAACAAAATTAGGTTTTATCAGTTGTGTGTGAAAATATTATTACTTTCATGTTAATGAACTCAACTGAAAATAGAGCACGTTAAAACATGGATTCCCTTTTTTCCTTTCAAATGACTACTTACTGTGTGCCGCATAAAGGTCTTAAGAAACTAATACTTTTGTAAACTTTGCCCCAGAGGGAGGTTTCTCCATTGTCTTTGACACAGAAAAAAAACAGGGTTTTCTTTCAAAGCACTTTCCATTGAAAGAAACCGATGAATGCCTTGGTTCCCATTGTTTTGGTGTTTCTCACAGGTCAATGCTGAAGACAGTCAAGCTGGCCATTCTGCTGTGCCAGCTTGGCCTAATTTTGAGGGTTGATGGCCAGATACCACAGGCTTGTGTTTTAAGTCCCACAAACAGACCTCCAGGTTTGTGTCATTTTCCACCGTATGCTCTCCAGTTAACACACTATCAAAGCTCCACTGATTTGATCTATATCCTTATCTTTCCTTTCCTAGATAACTCAGACATAAACGTCACCTGCAGCACTAGGCACATGGAACTGAGCATCTACCTTTGCCCAATGTACAATGCTCTATACAATGAGTCTCTGATGGTCCTCAATAATCAGGTCAACAATCTCCGGTGTTATGGGATTGCTGACTTCGCTGTTGACCCACCAGTTTTAAGATTCAGCTTTCCCTTAAATCAAAGTTCTCTCTCTTCCTGCAACAATAACTTTGAGGTTAAAAAACAGTTTTTGCTGCAGTTTTTATTTTTCCAAATGTATTTTTTTTAGCAAATTTATTGACAGCAATCATGCTAAGAAATCTTTTTCTGTCAACAGATAACCACTCAGGTTGGGACCGGACAGTTTTCTGACTTCTCAAATGTCCAGTTCGCCAACATCTCTGGTACTGTTACTTCTATAGACCCCGCTGCAGGTATGATCACCTACAAACCCCAGATCCTGTATAAGTTCTCCTGCAAATACTCCATGCAATATCTGCTCAACAACACTCAGCTGAACGTGTGAGTATGCCACATGGCATGCCAAAAAACATGTGCATAAGTTTATTTACGATATTATAAGCATAATATGATTTCTTTTTTCTTTTTCATGTAATGCAGAGCTGGTGTGAATCTGGCCATAAAGGACAACAATGGCAGCTTCATCACCACGCTGAGTATGCATCTCTACAAAGTAAGACCTTTGAAAGCTTTTGGAATCATCCAGAGTATTTAATAAAATGCTTAATACTTGATTTTGTTATCATTTTCCTGTGGAACAGGATCCACTGTACCAACAGCTATTAACAGTCCCAGATACAGGACTTGACCTGAAGACCAAGATTTATGTTTTAGTGAAAGCCACCAATCTAACAGAGAAGTAATTCTTAACCATTTACAGTAAGCCAGTCACATTAACAGAAACGAGTCTTAAAAACTGTCTGTCTGCCCTCAAAGGTTCAATGTGCTGCTGGACAGATGCTTTGCAACAACAAGTCCTTATCCCACGCAGAGCACCTCTTACGACCTGTTTGTGGGGTGAGTTATATAACTGTAACACTGATTTTCAAGCAAGCCCTTCAGACGTTCTCAAGTGCACATTTATCCTTTCACCCCAGGTGTAATCGGGACGCACAGACTGTGATTGACCTGAACGGAGTGTCACACAGAGCGCAATTCCATTTCGAGGCCTTCAGATTTGTGGAGCACAAAAATCGGACAGTTTCCACTTTCTACCTCCACTGTGTCACCAGACTCTGTGAGGTGTCCACGTGTAGCTCATTACTGCCAGTGAGTGAACTTTACTTGCTTTTAACCAGAATTCAGATTTTTGGATTACTAATATTACTAATAAAGGATTATAATATAGGTATATCATTCTGGATTTGGGTTGTCTTTGTTTACTTGTAACAGAACTGCGGCGCCTCCCAAATAAGGAGAAAGAGAGAGGCCGAGGATGTGTCGAACAACGCTACAATCACCTCTCCCGTCATAATCGTTAGCAGCCAGAAAACTGGTGCGTGTTTAGGGCAAGCTACAAAGGATAAAATATCCATTCTTCATATTGTGATTACCCTTTAATGCAGATAATTTAAGATACAAAAGGCTGAAGTAAACAATATTTCTCACCTGATCAAATCTGACTACACAGCTAATGAAAACACAGGGTTAATCTGTTTTGGTCAATGGTGTAAAATTAAAAAAATACAATAAAACATTTTTTTTTTTTGCAACTTAAATAAATTAAATACACTTTGTTCCATTTTTTTAGCTTAACTTTGGTGATGGATTTTGGTTACCCTTTGTTAGTGCAACACATTATTTTTACTCTGTTTTCAAGCTTTTTGCTAAGATAAACCACCTGAATGAGTAGAAAATGTGTCCGTTCATGACCATAACTTTGGTTCACTTTTTTTTTTTTTAACAGATCAAAATTCTCAAGGTAAGAATATGTGACATTTTTCTTTCAGTATGCACAAATTTGTTGGGAACACTGGGGGGTACATGCTCTGTCTGTAATAAGCAACACTGACCCATGAGATATGCAATGTTTTGATACATTAATGCTTTCCTAATGTCCCTGTTCAAAAAGGTGTGAAAAATGCGGGCAGCTACAGTGGGCCTCTGGTGACTGTCATCATGTGCCTCGCCATATTTTCATCACTGCCTTGACCATTTACACCAGGATGCGCATCAGATGAAGAAAACAAAACTTCTAATATATTCTGACTATGAGTCAAGTCCCTTTACTTATCTCCAAAACTGCTAGTGCAGTATTTTATTATCTACAATGCATGACCATTATACCGTAGATAATAAAATAAGTTATGGGTAACAATAGTAAGGAACATCGTACAGTCGTCTTCATACTTCTCTGTTGCTTTTCCATTTCATAAACATATTACATGGTGGTTGGTGGTTATCTAAGCATGCAATGTCAGCATAAATCACATACTTTTTAATGTGGAGATAAGGGCTCAGAATAATCTAAAATAAAGTGTTTAAATAAATGATTTAAATCAAGTTGTCAAGAGTCTTATTGAAGATAAGGAATGAAATGGCACCTTGAGAAATGGTGAACTTTTGCATTGTTTTTAATTTGAGAAAACAAGTAGCTGCTTTGTTCTGTTATTTAATTTTGCCTGTCTCTTATGGCTACACAGCAAAGGGAGTTAATAAGTTGATGTGAAATAATAAATACTTGTTGACATTAGTCAAGTTGCATATTTGTGTCCCAACAACACCAGAAAAAATGATGGGGGGGGGTATATACATTGTATCAAAACATTGTATATCTCATGGGTCAGTGTTGCTTATTACAGACTGAGCATGTACCCTCAGCTTTCCCAATAATTAATTAATAATATTCTCACCTTGAGAATTTTGATCTTTTAAAAAAAAAGTGAACCAAAGTTATGGTCATGAACGGACTAATTTTCTACTCATTCAGGTGATTTATGCTATGCAGGTATCTTAGCAAAAAGCCTAAAAACATTGCACTAACAAAGGGTAACCAAAATCCATCACCAAAGTTAAGTTTTAAAAATGTAATAAAGTGTATTTACTGGCAATTGGCATAAATTAAAATCTTAACAATTACGTTAAATGACTAGTATATCAGGTACCGACCAGTGATAATAGTAATGATTAGTCGACTACTTGCACACATCACTAATATTCATCCAGCTATAACCAGGTTAATATGTTGGACTTTTCCTCAACTGATGACCAAATACAAGATCATGACAACAATGCTGCCTGATAACCTAATTAATTAATTAGGCTATTTATAGATCTGGCAAGATCAGGTAACATTATTCCACAGGGATCATGTATTTGGTCATCTACTGTGGAAAAGTCCAACATTCATTCTCTTTTATTTCTTTATTTGCTCTCTGCCAGTTCTTGAGGAAAACAATAGGCCTCTGAGTTTGGTTCCATACATCCACCAGCTCTCTTTAGTGGTTAGCTGTTTGCTTCTGAGCAGGTTACATTTTGCTGATGTGGCAAAAACATGAGAACACAAAAGAAGCGAAGTCACAGACCCGATAGGCAAACACGGAACTGAAACCTAATATTAAACTCCAAAAAGCCGAGGCATGCGACCCCTTTTTTACATTATCACATGCTTTTGTTTTGTTTTTCATTTTCATGTTATTCTTTTTATCATAAACAATGGCAAAATACACACTTTAAATAAGAAAAACTTCAGGTGATCAGGTGAATGATCAAAAACTTTTTCCTGGTAGGTGGGAAAGACTAGAATCAGCCTCTATAGAGACCCTGAGCGTTCCTAATATTTATAAAGACATATCATCCCATCATGGAAAAATAATAACTGTTCTGAACAACTGTTACTGCACAGTTTTTATTTTTTCCTGTGTATATTATTGTAACTCACTTTTCACTTGGATATCTCGGTCCTCCCTAGCCCATCTTCAGCTATTCCAGAGCACAGCAGCTAGGCTACAAACAAAAACAAACACTAGACATTCAAACCTCACCCCTCTTTGTGTGTCCTTTCATTGGCTTCCACTGATTCAGAATTCATTTTAAAGTTTTATTACTAACACATAAAGCCCTACATGGCCTGATCCTTGCGTATATAGCAGACCCGCTGTCCAATCATCTAATCAGGATTTTTTTTTTTTTTTTGCTGTTCCTCCGTCTTATTTTAAATAAAGAGGTAACTGCATTTTTGAGGTTGTAGCACCTAAATAGGAACGGCCTCCTTCAGCCTAACAGGTCATCTCAATCAGGGGTTTGTTTTCAATGTTTGCTGAGCCAAATACAATTCTCCTTTATGGGTTAGTATTCCTGAGTCTTTTGCCCATTAATTTTGTCTCTAGTTGTCTATAATAAATCTGTGTATGGAAGTACTTAATAACATAACATTTTTTAAGGCAAAATACATTTTAAAAGTAACCTTTTAATTAATATTACCTGTGGCATTTCCTTTTGATTTTTCTGCAGCTCTACCAGATGACTCAGTCTTTGATGGTAAGCTTCTGTAATGAATGAGATGTACGATTGTGCTGAAGTTGTGCAACTCATACTGTAACATAGTCGTGCAGTTTTAATTAAAATGACCTAATAAATTTTACAGTATTCACCAGATTTTAGATGAAGACAAACATAAAACTGAGCACAGAGCAAAGAGGGAACTGTTACTGGGTTCTTAGACACTGGGATTTTAACATTTAATCAGAAATTCAAATAAGATTTAGCACAAATTTAGAAAAGTGTTACTCCCTCATAAAATGCTAGACATTTTTGTCAAACTGGTATAGAAATCCAGACATTAATTTACAATATTAGATATTATGTGAGTATTAACATATGAGAAAGGTATGTATGTATGTATAAAAGGACAAGTGTGTAAGAAAAAACCCAAACCCTTGAGCCCTACAGTGAGGGGATTTGTTTGCTCTGTTTTGCCCTGTGGGAGGCAGTTTGCAGGTGTGGTTTGGCCCAGTTGTCATCTTGAATGGAAGGATTACCACAAATCAGTACAGCGTTGCCCCGAGTGATAACCTTTTTCCCTGTAATAAAACATTTCTCACCTGATGGGATGATGGGACACAAGATGACAATGCGTCCATTCACAGGTTCATGATGCTTTGAAAGAAGGGCGTTAATTTGCTTATAAATTAGGGTTTGCATGTTTACATGTATGTACAGTACATAAACATCTGTATCCACATATAAGTACAGTATGTAAATATATATTGCATATTTATACAGTGGGGAAAATAAGTATTTGATACAGTGCTGATTTTGCAAGTTTTCCCACCTACAAAAAATGGAGAGGTCTGCAATTTTTTATTGTAGGTACACTTCAACTGTGAGAGACTGAATCTATAAAAAAATTTTAAAAAATTGCAATTGTTTGCAATTACAGAGGTCAGACATTTCCTGTAGTTCTTGACCAAGTTTGCACACACTGCAGCAGTGCTTTTGGACCATTCCTCCATACAGATCTTCTCCAGATCTTTCAGGTTTCAGCTGGGCAACATTGAGTTTCAGACCTTGAAATGTTTCTTACGGAGTCCCTCCTTACTTGCCGTGGCTGTGTGTTTTGACCCACCTTCATTGCTCTTACTGAGTTGTTGGCCAAAATCTCGCAACACATGACCCCATCCATCCATCCATTCTTCCTTCAACACGGTGCAGAAAAGCACCCCCAAGGGATGGTGTTCTTGGGGTTGTACTCATCCTTCTTCTTCCTCCACACATTTTTCCTTATGGTATTAATATGATCAAAAGCAGCTCTAAATATTAAAGCTGTCATGAACATTATGACATCTGAGATCATAAAAATACAGCTGGGCTTTAAAAACATTTTATGGTACATTTATTTATTTGACATAGCTTTAAAATGAAAGACACTTGTCTGCTCGCGTCTCTTCCTCTACTTGCATGTCTGGTGGGAGAGACTAACAGGAATTGAGGATGTACAAATTGAGAAAAGAAGAGAGAGAGGACTAGAAAACATGCTCACATACTCTTAGTTACTCCTGACCTCCTCGGGTGCTGCCTTCTCTCTGAAAATTCTCTCTTCCAACTGTTTGCACCTGTAATACTTGGCTTAGACAAAAGCCAACAAAAACCCCACGGGCCTGTTTTCATTTAATGAAAAGTAGTGATGATTCTCATGTTTTTCCCCTCATATAGGTTCTTCATCATGGAGGTGCAGCACCATTCCTGTAATACTTGTAATTGTGTGCAGCGTCATCTTAACTGCTTTGTTTTCCATTCAAAATAACATGTTATATTCCGCCAGTCATGAAGACACAATTAGGAAAAATGTAATACTGTAGAAGAAAAAAAATAAATCTTTTTGTCAGTTTGGTCAGCCTTTATCTACGCTCACTCTTTACTGGGGGTTTAAGACAATACTTACAGTTAGTAGTTCATATTTTGTGCATTGAAAAAATATTCACTGAAACTCCTAGACTTTGTATTACATAGAATTGACTGTATACATGAAGACTATCTGTAAGTTGTTTTGCATTATGAACACATGTTGGTGAATAAAAATGCTGGGGAAATGTGATGAATGGCTCATTCTTAGAGTTTCAAAGTAGTTTCTAAAAGGAAGGTTAATACAAACGGTCTTGCTGCAACACATTAAAACAAAAAACAGTTCACAGCCACAATGGAAAACATGCTGATGTGCATGCTGTTCCATACACAGCTGTCCATGTAGTTTTTGCAGGTAATTAGTCTCAAATTAGTCTCAAACATAAAAAAAAAATAAAAAATTGAAAGTTTCTTGATGGTGGAACCAAACAAGAATTAATGTATGAACATTTTAACAGTATTTTTATTCAGCGTCCCAGACTCTAACATCACGGTGGTGCTGGAGGAAAACTCTCGAGATCATGAAAATCTGCAGGAGTTATCATCTGTGAACTGGACTTAAAGTCCAGTCGCCTTTTTCAAGCACCATGAAACTACCATGACCTGGATGACTGAGAACCTACAGACACGACGACAGCTTCTTTCAGCTGCTCCATTTAGGGATCGCCACAGTGGATCACCTGCCTCCATCTTACCCCATCCATAGCATCCTCTTCTGTCACACCAACCCTCTCCTCTGTGGTTTTCCTCCTACTTGGCAGCTCCATATTCAGATCTTTTGTCCAGTATATCCACTCTCTCCCCTCTGCACCATCCATTTGATTGGATGGTTGATCCCCGGGTATTTAAAACCTGCCCACCTTCACTACCTCACTCCTTTTATCTTCACCATTACACCTGTCTCACTCACATTCGGTGCTGCTTCTACAAATTCCTCTTTTCTCCAGTGCATACAGCAAATTCTCCAGGCCATGTCTCCATCATATCAGGCAACTCTCACTTTACCAGTCAGTGCCTACATTTGAAGTCCCTCCTCTCACCTCTATACTCCTACCTTTCCTTCTGCCTGCTTCTCCCCTTCTTGGCCAGCAGTAGCATACTAGGAGTACACTGTTCCTCAACAACCAGAAGCCAATCACTGGTGGTACAAAATCCAAACAGATGCTGAGATATTTCAGAGCTTGGCAAAAACACTTGAGAAAACCCTGTTTGTTAAATTCATTACAATTTGCAGCAAAATTAAAAAACAAAACAAAAAAACCCAAACAAATCAGACTTATCATCTGTATTAAATGGCTTTTATTGCACTTGTGGTTAATATAATTAACATGATACTGCAACAGATCTTTGGATTTAATTACATTTTTGAAAATACTGTCAAAATAATAGACTGAGAAGCCATGTTTTCAAAAGACTCAGCTAATTAAATGAAGGCTAAAGGTAGTTCAAAGTGATATAGCATTGATAACTTATAGTATATATTAACGGTAGGTTCCTTAAAAAGTCCATTTCAAATGAAAAATACATTACCCAGTGTCTTAGTAATGTCTGGCAAAGGACAGGTCAAAGTGATGTTACTGTACATCACTAGAACAAAAAACTCCTGGAATTATAAAAACAATGCTGAGGTTGGTTAATCATCTTCTTACCCTCCTGAATTTTGCCTTTATTTATTTATTTTTTTATCCTCATAGTTGTGTAAGAATATGGGTTTAAACACAGCTCACTCTCCAGAGGTTCCTCTCTAATTTTATTCCATTTTTCCTTGATCTTAAAGTGTTCATGCCACCCTTTTGTTGAGTGGCCCCACAGGTTTCTGTAAAATTCCAGCCAAACTGATTATTCTAATATTTTTGCTCCACTGCCTTCCAATTATTTTTAACATGACTTGTGAAATTCCTTATGAAGAGTTTATTTACTGCATTCTTGTCTGTAATCATGCCGCACTCCGACGCCCTCATTTAAAAGCAGTTTTTGCCGAGGTCAGCATTCTCAGTGGAAGAACGGCCTCCACCCATTCATTCGGGGAAGCCATCATGCGCTCCCACAGGGCCGCCTCATACACACTCGAGTCCATCCAGTCCACCGCCGCTCCGTAACTTCTGCCTACAGAGAGACACACAGCCAAACGCAAGCACTGAAAACACAGCACTGGCATTTCTTTCTTCCAGTGTGAAACTCTGTTTAATGTTTAAAGAATTACTAAGTCATAGAAAATTTAAAAAGAAAATTAAAAAAAAAGCCAAAAATAATTAAAACATTTATAAAAAAAAAAAAAAAAAAAAAAGCACAAAGGAAAGCAGAAATGATCAAATAAAAACCATAGAAATGAAAACAATCGTTACATACAATCTCTGGACACTTCATTAGGTACACCTTGTTACTGCCTGGTTGGACTAGGTTTTACCATCAGAACTGCCTTAATTCTTCATGGCAAAGATTCAGCAAGGCGCTGAAAATATTCCTCACATATTTTGGTCCATATTGACGTGACAGCATCACACACGTGTTATCGTGCTTGAAGCAGTCAAAAGATGGGCACACGGTAGTCATGAAGAGCTGGATGCTTAGTAAGGCTTTGGCATTTAAATTAGGTTTAATTGGTGCTAAGGGAGCCAAAGTGTGCCGAGAAATATCCCCAGACTATTACACAACTTCCACCTGCCCGAACCATTGATACATGGCAGGAGGGATCCATGCTTTCATGTTGTTTATGCCAAATTCGGACAGTACCATCGGAATGTTACGGCAGAAATCGAGACTCTGACCGGACAGTGTTTTTCCAATCTTCTTTTGGCCTCAGTTTTCAGTAGTTAGCTGACAGAAATATCACTCTGTGTGGTCTTCTGCTGCTGCAGTACATCTGATTCAAGTTTTGACATGATGCCTATTGAGAGCATTGGATTATGCTCTCCTGCATACTTTGGTTGTAAGGAGTGGTTATTTGAGTTACTGCTGCCTTTCCATCAGCTCGAAGCAGTTTGACCTCTGACATCAACGATGTGTTTTTATACAGAGAGCTGGACATTTTCTCTTTTTCAGACCAGTCTTTGTAAACCCTAGAGATGGTTGTATGGGGACAATTTCTGTAGATTAGGAGTTTCTGAAATAGTCAGAGTAGCACATCTGGCACAAACACTCACTTAAAAAATAAAAATAATCACCTTTCCCTATTCTGAGGCTCCGTTTGAACTTCAGCAGGTCACCTTGACCATGTCTACATTATTCAATAGATTGAGTTGCTGCCATGTGACTGGTTGAGTTAATATTTGCATTAAAGAGCGGTTGAAAAGATGTACCTGTAGTAGCCGCCCACTCATCAGCATCTGTATTTTAACATGGACTTTTTCCATCAGTATCCTACCTGTTCCAGTTCCAAGCCTCAGGCCCCCCAGCAGGTTGCTTGCGAGCCTGTCTCGGTCCCAGACAGTGAGCTCCACGCATGCCTCTGTTAGATCAGCCTCCCTGATGCCGTCGTACACCATCGTGTGGTTAAACACTGGATCCACTGTCCTCCGCAGCACACGCGTCTTCTGGCGACTTTTCCTGCTCGTGTCTGGCAGCATGAAGCTTCGAATGAGTGGGGAAAAGAAAAAACACGTGACTGACAGAGCCGAACTCCTTAAATGACTTTACTTGGGATGAATCAACTGTGCATACCACTTAACACATGGGTCGATGGTAGCCCTGATTAGAGGCAGATTCTTGCATTCTTTGACCCAAATGTGAATCTCTCCGGTGCTGGGACTGTCTTTAGTTATTCCTTTAAAGAAAACGACAGGTCGTATATTTATGAATCTGGCATTGTAGTGCCAGACTAAGACTAAGACACACCGGCCCTTACAGTGAATCCTTGTTCCTTGGGCATCTAATTTATTTTATAAAAATTAATTATCATATAGCAGTATGTGGTTTCTGTGAGATCAAAGCTTGTTGATGAGTTTAAAAAAAAAGCTGAAAAAAGTAAGTAAGTTAAGAGCCATTTTTTTTTTTGCTGTGTTTGAATGTTGTTTTTCTGCCCAGCTGGCTGAAAATCTAAACTGGTGATCTGGGTTGATTCTTGAACTATCCATCTTCCCCTTGAATGAAATCATTTAAAAACTGCATTTTGCATTTACTTGAGTTATGTTGCTCTAATTAAAATGTATTTGAGGATCTGAAACATAAATTGTGACAAATATGCAAAAAAATAAAAAATAAAAAAAATCAGGACTTGCCACTCTGGTTCTTCCACAACCAAAGACAGTGGAAATGCTCATCTATTATGCTGCCATCCACACATACATGTTTTTTTGTTTGTTTTTATTATTTTTTTTAAATTGAGGTTGCTTCTTTTGTTATTTAAAATAAATAAATAAAAAATTGTTGAAAAATGTCTCCATCCAGATGAAATTATATCAAGCGATATAGAAATGTTGGCCAATCAGAAACCTAGAGAAGAACCGATTCCTACATGTGGACCAAGAGTGAGGTCAAACTTTACAATCCGGTCTGACGTTACGGGAGAGACTCAGGGGAAATACACTGATATCCAAGTAACTGACTGAGTTGCACAAGGATTAACAGCAACAGCATTTTGTCTGAAAAAGCCCCACAATTCATCAAGCCTTTTTAACTCCTCTCCCTTCAAGCCAACTTTCTTCTGATTGGATCTACATCGAAAGGCTTCGACCAGCAGGTGGGTGAAGCGGCTGTGCTCACAGAAAATGATGTTGCAAATCCAATTTTTACAAACCAATCAGGACTACTTGCAGACCTTCACTGTGGGTGATCCGTGGCAGGAAACGTACGGCTAGTTTCATCTCTCCTCGGTCATTAGATGGCGCTAGAGTGGGTGTTACCTAAGACAGAGGAGACAGACAAAAATTTCATCGTGTGACATGATATAACCAACTCAGACTCTGGAAAATAAATGAGCAGGCGGCCGACATTTTTAAATAAACCACTGTTATGTGAGAAAAAACTATGCTGTAGATAAAGAAGCCTTTGTGTGTGTTCATCCCCCCCCCCCTTACTCTTGCTTTCAGGACTAAGTAGTTCATCTGGGTGTGGTCAAAGTCCCAATTGGAGAGGTCCACGTCTACCTCGCCCAGGAAGCTGTTCTTGCCAAAGGTGTCATGATGCCAAACGGAGAGAATGAGCGTCTGGGTCCTGAGATACTCCATGCGAACCCGATACTGTGAGGACAAGAAAGAGCAGGCTGCTTTTGTTTGTTGTCAGACGAGCTTTACAGAGTGTGAAGATGTGCGTGTTGTCACAATATCTGCATATTCTTACTATGAGGATCTCATTAAACGTTGGGTTTAAGGTTTTCTTTTTTACAGATGTTTTCCTCTTTCCAAGGTTAGCTTTGTCAGGTGCCAGGTAGCTCTTGACATACCTTAAAAAGCAGAAAATGAGGAAGTAGTCACAGTTATTCACTCTTTAAACCTCTGCATTAAAAAGATCCAACTTTGCAGTATTAAAAAGCTTTGCTGCTATTCCTTCCAAATATGGCAACTTCTGGCTCCAAATAACCAACATGGCAGCATCCACCCCTCATTACGATGCAGGAATATCAAGGTTTCCTTTCAGGGGTTTATAATCGAGCACTCACGGATCTGAGCGGCCCCTCTTTGGGTCGACAGCAGCCAAGTTCCGGCACTCGGCCACAAAGATGTGAAACTCTCTGAGCCTCTGGATGTAGTTGATGGAAAATTGGATGCTTCCCTGAACCTCCACGTTCGCAAAGTCTCCACTGTACACGGTCATCACGCTTCCACTTAGCTAAGAGCATACACAAACATGACAGCAAACATTGTTTATTATAAAAACGCATGATGGTCTGATAACACACGTGCATGTTTGAGCTTTTGGTTGTTGATTTCCACTGTGGGCAACATGGGCAGAAAGTACTGAGAGAAGGAATGTGTGAGGGGTAAAAGAAAAAAATAAAAGACATCTAGTTCTGCTGCATCAGTGCTGTTCTTAATTTACTTTTCTATACTTAACCCTGATTAGTGCTGTAAACCCTCATCCTTAGCCTTGGGAAGTTGCTGTGAACTGCACTGAGGTGGGGGCGGTATATCAAACTTACATTCGTCAGGCCTCACCTTTAGAGTCTTTTCTATTAACAAGCTAAAAAAACAAACAAAAAAAAAAAAAACCACACATGACAGACCTTCCCATTGAAGATAAATCTAACCCGGGGTTGCAGCATTTGTGTCATCTTTGCCTTATTGTGGTGCGCTGTATTGAAAAAGGCTCGTTGCAGCTTTCCAAGGCCAGAGAGGGGATTAAAAAATAAATAAATAAACACAACACATCTTCAATTTGTGCTTGATTAAAAGTGGTTTTTCAGTTTCACTAGTGAAGACTTGGAAGACCAACCCAGTTTTGCTAATGTACATCTGCTCACATCTGGTATGCCCTCCCTGCTCTGCTGAGCTGCAGTGCACAGGTGCTTTGCTGCTTCTGGGATATTTCTGATTCTGGCTGTTATCCCAGCATGGGTGCAATGGTGGTTGATACATTTATTTACACCACTCTTAACATCCCTCGTAAGTTCCAAATACAACTGCATATATTACTTGTGTGTAATAAAAACTTATTTTCTGTACTTTTATAAATGGCAGATGCTCATATTAAAAAAATAAGCATCTATGAGCAGTGCCTATAAGCTGAACGCTCGGGCTTCAGGCTTGTTTTGTACTCTTTTCTCTGCCATCTTTGCCACAGCTCTGGCTGCGAGCACAGCTGCCCCTCCCACCTGCTTGCTGTTCAAACCTTTTGTTTGCAAAGGGAAGCCTATCAGAAGAAAACTGACTTAAGAGGAAGGCCTTAAACTGATAAGTCCGAAAAGGCTTGTTTCAGATTGCAGATGAGTTGAAGGGCTCCACCAAGGCCCAAAATAATGGATTTTTTTTAAACCACTGTATTAGAATCCTTAAATAAAAATACAGAGCTGGAGACAAGCACTTAAGCGTCCTAGTAAGCCATGACATGTTTGACACTGTACCAGCAATAGCATGAAATCCTAAGTGGAATGCAGCCATCATCAGTATGCCTGTGTTTTGTGAGAAAGGTCTCTGAGCATCACTAGTTAAACTTAAAGCCAAAAGCAGTGTGGCTTAAGTGAGAGATAACTGAGTGGGAACCATGCTCATGCATAAGCAATGCATTCTGCTGTGTGTAAACATACAGAAGAGACAGACGGCACGCCAGAGGAGCTGGTGAGGTTAGTCATTGAGCTGCCCATTATTAGTCTTTCTTGGTGGTAAGTCTCCCCGTAGGTGGAGTCAGCGGCTCCGCCAGCATCCTACAAACACAGCAAACAAAAAGCTCTGTGCTCGAAGATGCAGTGCAGGCTTTTTCCTACTGGACTAAAAGATGCAAGCAGTTTTACCTCCTTCTGTAAGAATGAAGGAACGGATTTGCTCATCTTCTTCAGGTGGTCTGGATCCGAGAATAAGGCGGAGGAGGGTGATGGGATAACAGAAGCTAAAAGAGTGGTTAATTGGGAAGCAGAAGATTAAAATATTGGCTAATTTGCCAGTATGCTTGCACAAAAATATAAAATAAGGCATAAGGCAGCTTCTACCGTCGCCAATACGTCTGAGGTCAGAAGCTGGGTCCTGTCTTCTTTCTTGTCCTGTAAGAAACAGAATTAAAAAGCAGTCATCCTAAATTATTTGCGCACATGGAAAATTTGGGCTTGAGAGACATGCTTACGTGGTGATACGGATGCTGTGAGATCCTCCATACTTTTAGCCAGGTTTTTGGGCCGTGCTTCTGCTCGTCGCAGTGCTTTCCTTATAGGATTTTGGTCATCATCATTTTCACCTGCATATCAGATTGATGGTTGTAAGGATGGGTTTTAACCACCGGTACTGAACGGTGTATAAAGCAGACATCGTTTTACCTATAAGTGCTCTTAAAAACTGGAACAATGAGTTAGGAATACACCAATTACTTCCACCAAGGAGGTTCAGTTAGTTTTATGTTCAGACTTAGAACTTTTGAAGTCAATATGGAAATGGCTCTGTGACATTACACATAGTCGCAGCACACAGGGTAAATGTTGGTGAAACTTTCTTTGTTTTCTGGTTTTAATGAAGTTGCAACTAAACGTTGCACAGCCCACAAACTAAACACGGGTACAGTCTGTTTGCAGAGATTAGTTGTTGCCAACACAGATAACCAGACACGGACATGATGTCAAGGACACTGTCCGTATGGCTGGGATCCAGCAAACTGTATACCAATTTGCACGCACAACAGGAGTATTCCCAACATAGAGGAGTTAAAGAAATGAGAATATTTGATACATTTCTTTTCTGCCGATTTGCTTTAATCTTTGCAAAAAATTTAGTTTCTCTTTCACTGAAATACAACTTGGGAAACTCATGTAAAATATCTGCGATAATGCTATAATTTAAACGTAAATTTTGGTTTGTTTTTGTAACGACATCGCACATTAGGAGTAAAGTCAACAGGTCAACAAATGTTTGTTTTTTTATTGTTACGCTTTCCAAATTTTTGATAATGTGGTGACTTTTTAAATGTAATGTTACATTTGTGTTGTGTTTATCGGGAAAAAATAAGTTGTCCTGATTTATTTATTTATTTTATTACTCGTTTTGATTCATTGAGCATGTTTCGCATCAGTGTGAAATTTTTAGTTTAGTTTAGTTTTGTAAATTGTTACTTTTTTTTTTTCCTTTTGCAACATTTGTTATTTAAATTCAACTTTATTTAAAATCATATTTTCTTTTTTTTAATATATTTTGTGTAATGTAAATATTTGAGTACACTATACTACATTATCTCAGTAGTTTGATAAATAGTTTCTCATTAGGCACAAGTGGAAAAAAAATGCATCTTATGAAACTTCATGGGCTCCATTATGTACTGTGCAACACAATCACTGTGTGATTTACCATTATTAGCATTTAATGCACTTTAAAAACTTTAACTCCCTTTATGTACTTTCAGAAATAAAAACACCACCTGACTCAAAAATTGCAGCATGTGGCATTCTCAAGTTTTAGATGTTAATGGCTCAGTCACACGAGTAAACAGAGGACAGCAGTCTCCTTACAACCAGGAAAACTTTGGTGTCCCTGTTATTGCATTGTACTTTTTGGCCATCAAAGAGCAATCGCAAGTAGTTGCAGCAACCATCTGATCGCCCACAGGTTGAGCGTGCAACACGCTCAACTTCTGAGTGATCGCTTTGGTTATAGGTCACGTGGTGGAGGAAACCTGTCTCAGCAGTCGTGGTCCAGCTTGGATTTAAATCAGACGGTCCCTGTCTGCAAAGCAACCATTTCAAAAGGCAGTGAAAGCCCAAGATCATTGCATACAGTCGCAATAATTCTGCCCATGCGTGATGTCCAACCACTTTTTTCCCCTAGTGTGACTGTAGTTTAAAGAAAAACCGTATGATGGGGTGTTAAAAAAAAAAAAACATTTTAGAGGAGTTCTTGCTTTGAGTTGCAGTAAAAATTAACATCATGGTATTATTGAAATAAAATTGGTGCTCACGATTTGAACTGTTCCTTGAGTTGGACCAGGTTTCTGATGTGCTGCTCACGGAGGACTCCTGGCCAGTATCTGAGCTGCTGTAGTTTGCCCACAGGGGCCGATGACTCATCTTGTTGGCCTTCCTGCTGTAACGCTCCTCAGAGCTCACCGGTGTGCTGGCCCTCACTGGCCCACTCAGGTCAAGTTCATAACCAGACTTGCCCTCTGACCCCCCATCCTTCACAGCCGGAGCAAGTGAGGCGTGCACGCTGGTCTTATCCGTCATCCCCAGGTAGTGCCGGTAGTCTCTGGGAACAAAGGCCCGTGCACGTGGAGTCAGAGCCTCGGTTTCCTCTGATCTTCTTGGCACTACGCCTTTCTCGGGGTTCTGTCTTTGCTTCCTGCTCTGAGAGTGAACGGGGCTTACATCCATCTTCAGCTGGCTTTGATCTTTTTCGTCGGGAATGCTCAGAGCAAACATGCTGGTGGCACGACGCAAAGAATTACCACGACTGCTCGAGCAACTAGAGCCGTCTTTCCTGCTCTTCGGAGAACGAATCTCTTTTCCTGAGCTGTTGTGTGGTTTTAAAGTTTTCTCCTCTCTGCTGGAGTCTTTTGAGCTCTTTCTGGACAACCTCTGCTGACCTGACTCACCTGTGTTATAATTAGGCAAGTTGTTTTTGCCATCACCCTGTGCTCTTGACCCAGACCCCGTCTGTCTATCATGCGGCGACTTTGATCGATTCTGAGGAGGTGGAGATGATTTCATGACAGCTGGCCTCGTTTTCTCGACAGCAGAGGATAATCTGTAAATCTCTGGATCGCCAACCTTTAAGTCCTGAGATGAAAGCTGGGCACTTATTCCATCTTTCCTTTTGGGGCTTTTGGATTTGTCAAAGGAAAATGATCCCTTGGAGTCTGATGTGGCCTCGTCCCAGAACTCACGCAGAGTGTTGAACTGGGCCCGGCTCGTGCCAAGGCTCGGAGACAGCCTGTCTATTCGCTGATTCAGTGGTAGGATAGTAAAATTTTGATGATTTTTGTCAGCGATTTCCTCATCGCTGCCAGACTCATTGACAAGTGACCTCAGGTCGTACTCTGACTTTGTGAATCTTTTATTCAGTTTTGCCTGATTCGCTCCACGAGCGACTTTACCATCTCCGAGAGCTTTAGGTTTGCCGGTATAGAACATGGGCTTTTTCCTCTCCTGCTCCCAGAAGGATTTGAGCTGCTTTATTCTCTCTGCTGTACTCTCTTGATTTGATGACGCCTGCCTATTTAGGTGAGGACTATTAGCGCCGTCTTTATTGGATGAGTCGTCCTTCCTTTTTGGAGACATGCTCGAATGAATGCTTTTATCCTCGCCTGAACCTCTGTGAATTTGTGCTTTTGTGGTGATCTGTACATCATTCCCAGCTTGCTTGTAGTCCATATACACATTGTTTCTGGTTAAACAGAGCTTCTCAGAATCTAGACTGCCCCTTCTTAGAAGATCTGTATCCAGGTGAGACACAGGAAGAGTCTTTGAGGGCTCTTCTGCCAACAGGGGTTCTCTTGGTTCGGAAAAGCTGTCACGTTTGACTAAAGAGATGCTGTCAGACTCTGGGCTGATGGCTGCCCTCGCCGGTGCTCTGGTTGTGCATAAAACCTCGGTGTCTGAACCTCTTCTGTTACTGGGTAGCAACGTTAAACAATCTGAGTTGTACGTTGAATCATTATTGTTCTCTTGGGTCAAATTAATCACCAGATTGTCTGCTTGCTGGCGGTTATTTAAGTGAACACCGTCTCTCAGATCTGTAGCGATTAGCAGCTGCTGCTCTCCTTCATCACATGGATTTGAAGTGTACTTATCACCAATCTCCTGTCCACCATATATTCCAGGAACAGATGGCATATCAGACCTTTTCTCTGCTGTCAGCTGGGCAGGTTTTTGTCCTTTGTCGCCAGCTGAGACCGACTTCCCGATGAGTATTTTAGGGCCTGCATTGCTATTCTCCCAGAACGACTTCAGATGAGAAATTTTAGGTGGTTGGCTTTCATCGACATCATCTCTCACATTTTGTGAATGCATTCTCTGTCTGGTACCCGTCTTCACCTCCTCTTGTGCATCAATCACTTCCTTGCTGCCTCTTCTGTCGGCAGCTCTAAACTCTTTGTCATCATTGGTCTGTCTTTTCAATTGATTCCTCTTTGTTTCAAGTGCTTTTCTATCACTTACAATATCCCCAGCATCTTTTATTAATAAATCCTCGGCTCTTAATTTACTGATTTCCAGGTGTTTTTCGGGGCTCTTTGTACCCACTGGATCTTCAGAATTTAGCCAATCACTGCTGTCCGTGCTGCGGCTGAACCAGTCCAGCACCTTCGCAATGGATTCTTCATCCTCACCAGTGGGACTGGTGGTCTGAGTGGATAGTTTAAACACATGTGCATGATTTGACCGCTGGGTTTGCTGATGAGACTTATCAATGAAGTTGAGATCATAGGACACAGGGGGACCTGGATCTGAAAAGCAAGATGGGAAAAGAGAATTAGATACTCAGCTGTCCCTCAGGAAGCCGAGTATCTAATTAAGCTACAGTAGTTTAATAAGTCATTAAGACAGTATTAGTGTACAAGGTGTGACCAAAGAGGGTTATGATTCACAGAGGAGGATTAAACCTCATCTTCAGTCGCAGCCATCTCCCCTTCAAGGTCCTCTCCTTGTGCACCTCTGGACCGCTTCCAGCACTCCTGCTATTTTTAAGTCACTCCATAGAAGTCACATTCTGAACACTTGCCTCTGTGATGCTTACTGGACCTCCTTAAATTAAGCTGAAAAGTCCCCATTTTGACCTTCAAACTTTTCATTTTTAAAGTTGCAGGGAGCCAAATCTGGCTCTATTTTGTGCGCTGTAGGCCAGTGCATGTTGTTCTCCCTCAGGGGCCCTGGTACGTTACAGAAGAACTCGGCGTGGACAGTCTGACCCCAGGGATCGAATTCACTGCGCACAGTGCTGTCAAAAACACACAGGATCAGCTCCTAACCCGATGTGCCACCTTCAGGACGATGAGGACTGCTGTTTGTTAGTAGTGCTGGAAGCTTGCAGAGGTGGAATATAAGATTACCCTGAAGGGGAGATGGACCTCATATAGCAGTAGGTATGTGTGTATGAAAACTAGTGACATAAATAGTGACTTTAGTTTGCAGTGTTGCTGTATGAATGGCAACGTGTGTCTCTGGGTTGTTTGGTCTACATATTTGGTCTGAAGTAGAAAAAAAAATTACATTTTAACACAAGATAAAACTTGCTGCCTTTGCAACCCCTCGACTCTTCATTCAGATCATCATCCCTTTTAATTTTGTGTTAGATTTTGTTTTTATGGCCAAATGACCTTCACATAAATCTTACTATCCTAATTACGGTTTAGAGGTTGAATCGTCACACTTTAAATGATGAATTTTGTGAAAATTAATCTTGCTACAAATCAGCATACAGTGGATGCAAATGGGATTTGCAATTAAGACACACACAATCTTTTGTTACATTTTTGGGCAAAGTGGTAAGAAGGGATTATCTGTAGCAGGTGAAGAGGAAAATACCATAATGAGCAAGATACATTTGGGGTCAAGATAAATGAAAGATTAAGGAGGAAATAAAGTATTTTCCAATTCTTCTATTTTTCAGACTTTTCTCTGATTTAGCTTTTTAACTTTCACCTCGTCATCTCCACAAATCCTTGAAAGAGAGGCTGCCATGAACGTTAGAAACTCAGCTGACACTGAAATGATGGCTCAAATTACTTTCAGCTAAGTACAGTTACGTCTTGTTACTGAACTTACCCACAGTGTTTTGGGCCAAACTCGGTTCCTCCTGCCTCATCGCCGTTCCCACACGGCTGATGTTTTCTTTGTCCTGAATGTTACTGGTAGGCGGTGTGACAAAATTCAAAGATGCATGCTCCCTTTGGGTTTGACTGTCTCGTTCCTCACTCCTCTGTAATGTTCCCGTATCAGTGGGCACATCGCTCCTTGTGTATCTGGCTAGTCTGAAAATGCACAGGTTGTGAGTTACAGCGAAAGGATGGTGAAGCTTAATTACAGGTTCTGGGTAAAGGTTTTCCACTGACCTGTCTCTCGTTATAGAAGGTGGGTTTCTTTGTCTCTCCAGACTTGAATTAGAGGAAACCTGAGATACATCACACAGCGACTGCAGGGAATTTTCATCTGCAGATGTGGATGACTGAGCTACCTGATTAGACATTGCACTCTTTTGAGGATTTTCATCTTGGCTCTTAAGGCCGGACTGATTAGAGCTCCCGCTGGATCCCCGCTGTAGCCTCCGTCTTGGGGTAGGAACAATTCCTGCTGACCCTGCCTGAGCGTCTGACCCCAGGCCGTTGCTTTCTGACTGACTGTGAGGAAGTCTAGAGAGAAATGTCCTCTTCTTTGGCACTGGCCTGAAAACTGCTGAGGAGCCCTCTGATGTCTGATTGGCCTCACCTGCTGGGTGACTCTTGAGTGGAGAGACGGGCTCTGAAGAGAGGAAAGATAAGAGGCTCACTTTGGCATATCCTTTCATGGCCTCACAAAAATCTGAATGTTCAAATTTCAGTTCAGACCTGTCTCCAGTGACTCCTGGCACTGACTCGCTGACATGTAATGATTATTTTCAGGAGGCTCAACAACAGTAAGTGAAGCGCGGTTAAAAGGGTTATGCCTCGGCTTGAAGAAAAAAAAGAATGAAACATCTTGTTAAAGCTACAACAGACTGCAGCAAGATTGCACCAAAGCAAGGGGAAGCAAGGGGAAGAAAAAAAAAAGGCCAGCATGTTTTGTAACACATACCATTCTCGGGGAGCGGACCTCCGAACTTCGATTCTCTTTTTCGGCATCGCTGGGCGAAAAGGTGAAAGGTAAATTCAGGAGAAATACAAGATGCTTAGCTTACAGATGAGCACAGCATCTCAGCGGCATTGTCTTTGTTTTCGCATAAGTAAACAACACTGCGCATGACTGAGGCTCGCTGATTTGTAAGTAATGACATTAAAGGAAAAAAGATGTCTGCCCAGCCAAACATCAAAGGAGCTAGCATATGAGAAAACACAACGTATTTGGTATAGTGTGGCTGTTTGAAATGAATCTAATGTAAGTCATTTGACTGCTCATGTGACGCGATGAAGAAAAAAATGCACCGAAACCAACACTGTTAGAGTGCAAATACCCGAGAGGGGCTAAGTCAAATATTGACTATACTACAATAGACGTGTGCTGAATGCGTGGCACAAAGTTACTTCACTGCACAGTCAACAGGGGTGACTTGCCCAGTCTAATAATAACATTAAGTTTTCAGAATCTTGTAATAAACAAGTTCCTTTGGGGAAAAAAAAATTAAATTCCCATTCAAATTAGAACCACAGGATAGTAAGATCATAAACTTTTTTTGTTTTTATAATGACAACATCTCATAATGTCCTGATCAGAGTAATTGTACTTTAGGCTTTATTGAGTTAAACACTTTGCTGTCGTGTGGGGTACACTAGCTGCTGCCGGGCTATAAAACAGATGTATTCCTTGTCAGCACCACCTATGTTTACACAGGCTGAGTCACAAGACTCTGAGCACACTGAACACGCACATATTCATGCTAACAGAGCGACGACGGGGAGAAATGGAGCTGGTTCGCTCTCAAATGGTTGTATCAGAATGCGAACCCATCCTTTATGTGCTTATGAGGGTGCTGCCATTTCTCGGGCCAAACTGAAGATAATCAAAGACGTGAAAATAAGGAAACTGAGAGGTTGCAGACAGAAATGTGAGAGTAAGAAACCACCGCATACTTGATCTGCTGTGGCTGTTGTGCCTCCAACTGTCTGACAGGTTTCGGTGGAGGAACAATGTCTGAACCTCGACTGCTCGCGAGCTTGGGTCTGTCAACTCTAAGGGAACCATCTGCAGGAGAGGGGAGTTTGGAGAAGTCTGGTGAAGCAGGATAATTCTGATTTTTGCCAAATGTTTATGTGGAATCCTTTCCTGGCCTCAGCACTCTGTCAAGCATTGGCCCCCAAGAGGGTAAAACATTTAAATCCAGCAGACAGGCGACATCTGAAGGATCACGGTACTGCCTCTGCAGTGGATAACAGGGTGCTGGGGTCAGAAAGAGGAATTTATTCTTTGCATGTGCATAAAAATCAATACAGCATGAACACACCTAAACTAGCCGCTTTCCCTTGTTTCATGGAGGCCAGAATGATTTCCGAGCCGTGGATCTTGTCCCTGTGCCTGCGTGACTTTGCCTCGTAAAACCACTCTCCCGTCAAGTACTTCAGCTTGGTGTCTGACTGGGAGCCATTGTTCAGTATGTTCTCCAGTTTCCTGTTCGAAAAACAAAGCAAAACACACAAGTCACGTGTGACAATGCTCAAGTGGAGAGGGGTTTTTCTTCCGTATAATTTACAGTTCTTTATGCCGTGTGTTAATCCTAGCTGAGTGGCGTCTTGCTGAATGGCTGCAGAGACATAAAAAAGAGCAAAAGCGAGACAATGCTCGCTTTCGGTTGCACTGAATGGAGAATCTGACACCGTTTTAATTCACTTTGAGCAGCACTTATCTGCAAATATGGAGTGAAATATAAAGCCACGAGCAGACAAAGGAGAGACAAACTGCTTTAAAGGCATTCACGCTAAAAAAAAAAAATCTTGCACAGCATTTTTTTTTGGGGGGGGGGGCTTTCAGAAAATGAAAGGCTTCTTGTTCAGCTGGGCAGGAATTCAGAAAACATTTCCATCAAGTTTAAATTGAATCAAAGAGGTAACAAAAAAATTCCTCCGCCTCGAACTGACTGCTCCGACTCATCTTTCTTAATTCACAGAGAGACGTGGCGGTCATGTGAAAAAAGGGCAGCACATTATTACAGACTGTTGGCTTAATCCTTTTACACTAGACTGGCTGAGACACAGCGAGCATTCAGCCCCCCCACCCCCACCCCCACTGATGAAAGAGTCAGGCTGGCCAATTGCATTACGGTTACAATAAAAAGCGCATTGTTTGACGGCATTCTCGACTTTTGAAAATGAAATAAAAACACGGTACGCAGCACTGGGGATTTTTGTTAGTTTACACGCGTGGTTGCAATTTGAATAATAAAGTTTGTGCTTTTGTTTCAGGGGACGGGGGAGGTCAAAGGAGATGTGAGCTTCTTGTTTATCTTCACACGCCCTGAATACGCACGGCGACGAAGGCCCGACCCCTCCCAAAAGTGCAAAGAAGAGTTGGGAACCAAGAGATGTCATTTTTTATTTTTATTTTTTCCAAGCTTAAAAAGACATCAGGATTCTCCTCTGGTCAAATTAATCTTTTTGGCCATCACGGTCGACACACTTGATGTGTCTCTCATCACTGAGGCCTTTAAGGGTTTCTATTCTTGTCCATCAGACCAGCATGATCCTCACCCACGTGTGGACTTCAGCTTGGCTGTAATCGAATTGCTCATCTGTGCTCAGCTATGGAGGCAGCGTCTGTGTCCAGCCAAGCTGTTACTGTGTTATTGGATTATGGGCAGACAAATATTATTTTGACAATCCCACAAAGGCCTCTTCTCACAAAACAGGTGACAGAGGGACTTGGGAGTTCTTATTAAATCAATAAAATGACATTAGCTCAACAACATGCCATTAACTTAAGAGTCAGCCTGAAATATCCCAGCACGTGTAAAGAATAGGGCCGTGCAGCAACACAGCAGCAGGCAGTTGCTCAAAGGACGTCCAAATATGACTTCATATCATCATACGTGATTGAGAGGCAAATTTCAACCTGACTCTTTCTTCCTCAGCCTTCTTCAGATCAGCATCCCTCCTCAGCACCGTCATGATCATCGCCTGCTCCTCCTCCGTCAGGTGGCTCAGGTCTATCATGGTTCCTCCTCCCGCTTCTCTCGGTTTCTGTGAATGTCGCACAAAGAACGTGGCAATTGATTCCCATCCTGTGAAACCACATTCCTGCCTAACGTTTCCATATTTCAGAGAAGTGGGCCTCTACGGACAACTCTCGGAAAGAACAAAAAGGTCAGAACCACAGCCTTCAACCAGTGAACTACACCGACCTCTGTACAGCAGACTCCCGTAATGTGGTGCCCATTACCTGAGATTAAACCAGAAACAGCTGCAATACTTGAAGCAATGAATTGCTATTTTCTTCTTTACCCTAATATATCCACCTTATCCACCAAACACGTATTTGTAGTTCCACAATCACACGTTATAGAGGCAAAAATATCCAATAAGAGGACCAGCTTGGAAACCACCAGCACCTTCACCAGCTGCACCAGTAAACTGCTGCTTACACACTGATGCAATTATTAATACTGTCTGGTCATACATAATAAATAAGCCATAGCCACCTATTTTGCTTTTGCTGGTAATCCATTTGTACTTAGTATTATATGACACACGGGCGCCTGGGGACAGATCTGAGTTGTTTTTCCAGTAGTGGTGCTGAAATTTATCTTGTCTGCAAAGAAGCTGCTGACAGACACGGTAACGTTTGAAACCCGGACAGTAACAGGATAAAGCGTGTGGTCCTACGTTGCTTCGTGTGCTGATGATTCCTCCAGAGATAAAAGTGGATCAACAGCAGGACGCAAAAGTTTTGTTCTGTTTAACAAACTAAACTTAATGAATGTTTCACAGAGTTAAGTTTGGCTACACCTCAGGTTAAATGATAAAAACATGAGTGGCAGAAGTTTACCTTGAGTCTCCGGAGAGTGTCACTTCCTTCCTTCCCACCTCACACTCAGTAACTGGGAGACATCATTTTGTTGTATTTGCCTACCTTACAGGACACATCCGGACTTATCACAACCCGCTTTAGTAATCCCCATCTTGAAGTTTGTGAAAGAAAAAAAAAATGACCCGGGGAAGGAAAGTTTTTACCTCCTCCACAGGTCCGCCGCTGCTGGATGCGCAGGATCTCAGGACGTGCGCGGGGGCGGGGGCGGGCTCAGAGCTCGTGCATGAGGAGGATGTGATGAGCGACAAGTTGCGCTGAGTTTTTATTTGTCTCCTGACCTTCGGTAAATATTGATTCACTGACGGTCTGGACGTTTCATGCTGAGTTCACGCTTCAATTTGATCAAACTTAAAGATTAGCGTGTGGCGCAGTCGGTTCTGTAATGCCAGTTAGTGTCCAGCAGGTGTCTCCAGTTCGCCCAGGTTGACCTCATCAGTCTGTTTGATAAGAGGGTGTGAGCATCCCCACAGGCAGGCGAGCCCATGACAGCCCAAACAGCAAATACAAGCTTACAGCAAGACGCTGTTTTCCTGTCTGTCCTGAACTCTGAAAGCTGTGAAATTATGTGGAGGACACAGACCATAAATATTCCCACTGCGACTGTGATGTGGTTTCAGGGCACATCCACAGTTTCAGCACCTGAGTCTCCCTCTGGTTTCATGTTCTCAGCTTAGGGAGAGCACAAATTAAAACAGTTGGGAGGTAAACTGTGACATATGCGGCACAAAAATCCTGTTATGAGAGGTTTTATATTTGAATAACCCCTAAATTAAGTTGATTTTATTTAAAAGTCTGTTATTTTAGCCTGTGACTTCTTAAAACCATACCATAGTCAGCAAATTGAACCTGGTTGCCTCCTATTTTTTGTTTTATCATTTAATTTAACCATCTTGTGACCCCACAGCAGCTTCTGAAACAAAGGAAACTGTTCTGTGGCTCAGCCTTCAAAAACCTTTGGTAATCATTTTGTAGTAATTTGATTATGTTGCCTACTAATGCAGGACGTCATCTGATGGATGAGATCCCTCAGGTGATCTTAAAGATGCACTAAGCAGAAATCCCCCTTAAAAAAGCTTTTTAAAATGCCCTCCTCCTGCATCCCCCTCTGTTTTAAGCCCCTTCCACCAGAGTTGTGTGTATGTGGGCACATCGTGTGGTCTGAGAAAAAAAAAAAGCTTCACATGGGATTGCTGCCCTGCTATCCTGGTTGATGGTCTTGTGCTGGACTGTATTTGAGCACTTCACTGGACATCCAAATTGGCCTCCCAGTAGAAATTGGGATACAGCTCACCTCCAGGCCCAACTAAACATAAGGAAAGGATGGGCAATTAATTGGTGCAGCCTTCTGCAACAGTTCCAGTTTTGCATGCAGCCCCTTGGGAAAATTTATTGCCCACCACTGCAAGGTAACTTAATTGACCTTGATGATCACTGTGCTCCAGATCTGGAGAGTAAAATTGTTCCTATAAAATCAACTGTATATGAAAGGTGGACATATACATGGTGAAATGACTCACTGGTTTTGGACTCCACAATTTGAAGCCTGTCACTTTGGCTGATCTCCATCTTTTTTCTTTTTGGAGCCAGATGTGACCATATCCAGATGAAAAGTCAGACTGCTAAGTTAGCAAAGTTGCAACCATAAACTGTATCAACATCAATCTACATGTTTGATAATTTGTGCCAATTAATGGTCAATATTCTTGAATTTCACTCACTAAAGCTGAAGTATAATAGTTTAATAATTGCTTTAACTATTAAAGAACAAACCAAACAAGTTTGTGGAAGCTGCTCTTTATTTGTAAAAGAAAGAAAAGACTTCAGTCGTTGTCTGCTACACTTTCTAATTACATAAAGAAAACATCTGCGGAGACAAACGCAGAGAATATCCTGAATCAAACTTAGGTAGAGTCAAATTTGATTGAATTGCTTTCATATTTCATACATCTTTCACGTTTACACTCAAAGAACAGTCAGGTTTTATATACACAGAGCACCGATCAACAGCGCGTCTCTCCTCTGCCACCTTGCCCTCGGGATCTTTTATACATTTAATTTACAACAAATCTGCAACCGTTTCCCCTCCACTGGACATGCTCCATCCACCCGCTCACCCTCGCCCCCCCCCTTCTCACTGAGGAACTGCAGCGTGGAAAGATGTGTGCAACATGAAGACAACTCGTTCACATTCAGAGTAAAGGCAGCCTTGATTACAGTCAGTGAGTCAATGGCATGCCAAGCTTAAAGCAAATGGAGCCAACCACCCAGTGCGATGCCTCGGATTCGTGGATGAAGTGTTTTTATTTCTTTGTTGTTTAGCCCCCCCCCCTCGGAAAAACGGATCCATTGCAAAGTAAAACCCTAGGCACAGAATCAACTATATACTGTTAACTGACTTGCACTCTAACCCCTGCACTTTAATTACAATGGAGACTGTGAAATCCTTCACCTAGTAGAAAAGTTTTCTTAACACAAAACTCTGAATATTTAGTGCTCTATCATTCCGCTTAACAGGTGTCATTTATATAATAGCTATTTTTAACTCTACCTCTTAATGATAGTTTGAGATCCTTGTTTAATGTTGAAGCACTCCCACGTGTTCTGTAGTTTTTACATTATTATTTTTTTCCCCGATCTTAAACCAATAATCATAAATAAATACAAACAACACACGAGGAATGTCTACTGTAAACACCGTAAAAAAGACAAAAACTAAACAGGTGTAAACGTCATTAGCATCACTACTTAGTGACAGTTAAATAACCATAGGGAATAGATGACTGATCGGATCAAGAAAGGGAAGGACCGCTCTCCTTTTCCTTCCACCCCCTCCCCTCTGAACATCAAGCTGTTACATCCAACCTTAGCGTCTCCAAATACATAACATTAAAGATTCTGAGCACCCAGAACTATCTTTACAGATTACACTGTAAAACGGATAAGGAGTGCTCTTAAAGGGGGGGGGGAGGTTAGACAGCAGCATCGCTCGACGTCTCGGACAAGTTACAGAATAATGGGTGTGAGCTATCGCCAAACGTCATCTGGACATTGTTAGCATGGTTTCTGACAGTCGCTGCACCATTGTGTGAATGTTTCTCTGAAGACTGCAACGAGGACAAAGTTTTGCTGCTAGGTGCTTTCATCTTCCAAGAGACACTTCCTTCAAATTACATGAACTGCATCTGCAAGAAAAGGTCATGCACAATGTTAGAGATGGGCTAAAATGCCTGTAGAAATAATCCTGTCGAGGGACTGTTTGCTAAACCTCTTAAAAATTAAAACCTTACACTCCCTCCTCTTACAGGACGTCTGATATACACTAGCAGTGAACGACCGTAGGACTTGAAGCAAGTACTGAAGAGGTGCTCTCTTGGTTAGGCCTCAGTAACACAGGCCTAGAGACTGGTTGGTGACTGATTGCTAGGTAGAAATGTGTATTCCCTGACCGGTTGGGCGAGTGGTTGCTGGAGTTTAGTCAGTGAAATCTGTCGCAAAGAGGGTGCTGAACCAAAAAACTTCCTTGTGATTGCTCTGGTCACTAGCAGACTGCCAGGGTCACTTGTAGTTTGCATGGAAACCGGGGAAAAGTGTGACACAGTTCAGAAACTGAGACCATTCACCTTCAAAGTACAAGTTGTGTCTTACCACTGTAACCAACAGTGGTGACTTCCACGTAAACTGCAGGCAACCGTGGAAACACAAGAAAATCTGCAACACATTTCACCTACCAACTGCCAGGCACCACTCACCGACTGGTGGGGAATATATATTTCATTGCAGGGCACTGCTGATTGGGCTCAAGCCCTGTGTGACTGGGGACTGACCATTTAGGTCTGTGGCTAAATCCTGCATATCTGCCGACATGTATTTCTATTCCACGCTATATTTGCTAACCCCAGCATTTCAAAAACAATGGCTATTTCTCACAATACATGGCTTTTTTCTTATAACATATTAAAACAACAGTTTGGATCATGACAATTACTTCTTTCGATAAGACAAAAATATTTTTTTCTAAACACATGGATCTAACGTTAGCTTCATTATGTAATTACTGCGATAGCGGTCATCTCTGAAAGCAAACTGAGCCGTTTAACAGTCTATTAGTACAGAGCTTAGAAAACATGCAGTTAGTACACCAATGACTCCACAGTTCAGAGAAAACAGGTTTGAGCAACATGTGGCGATAACGGATGAACTAGGGGTTGGAATGAATATGGCTAAATCTGTCAATCAAGCAAGAAATCCAAGCAACAACAGGTCAACTAGCAAAATTAATGAAAACATTACATGTAATTGGATGGAGAAGATGGATTTACACTGAATATAAATTAAATAGATCACTGGACATGCAAAGCATGCAGGTGCATCCACAAGCAAAGAGCATGATGTACCTAAAGAGATGCTCTACAAGAAATCCTTGAGAGAGAGGTGTGCAAACGGGTCCTGTCCAGGGGCTCGGAGAGGACTCTGGCTGGAAGGACTAGAGGCTGCAGAGGGCTATTTCAGGGAGAAATACAGGAGGTAGGAGGACCAGAGGAGAAGTCAGAGTCAGTACAGACTGAAGGAGGGATGAGATTAGTCTGAAGAAGCTGTGATGTATGAGAGAAGGGTTAATAAAAAGGCTTTTTTGGGGGAACAGGGAGTCAAAACAAGGGAGATGATTCACAGTTTTTGTCCCATTCAGCTCTAGAGTGAAGGGTTCATTTGTTGAAACTGTCATCATCCTCAGCAGTATTCACACTGACAACAAAGCTTACACAGTGACTAACCATGGTACACGTCACAGGACAATGGATACACCAGTTTACTCAACCTGATAACCATGCAAACTTTACTGTGCATCACCATGGAGCGGACTGCCATGCACCCACCTGAGCACTAGACACAGAACTAAATGGGTTGGGTGGCCTCATGACCGGCTGGGTATACATCATGGTGGGTGGATTCATCATCCCCAGAGAGCCCATTTGTGGAGGCTGCAGCAAGTTACACAGTAATAGAGAGGTCACAAATACAACACAATTATGCCATCCTGAATTTCTCAAATCTGTTGATGAAGATGAACAAAGACTGTGCTTCAAATGCTTTTAGTGATTATAGGATATGTGAAATATCAACATCTCCCATCATCAACACAAAATTTGGGAAGAAAAAAAAACCCAATTAGCTCAACCCTGGATGGAAATGAATGCTGTGACACTGCATAAGCTTATGGAAATGATGCTGTGTGTAACTTTTTTTGGCCAGGCAGCACGTCAGTCTCTTCTTGTGATTTAAGGAGAAAAAAGAAAAAAATTGCCAGCAAAACATGAATATTTATAAACTGAGAGTATTAAATAAAAACTATTGAGAATTCACCTTTCACTTATTTATCAACCTTGAGAATATTTACAACTGCAAACAATGACTCCGTTGACCCACTGTAAGTGAATTTAATTAATTCTCCAAATGACAGGGAGCACAGGAAACATTTATCTAACACAAACTGTTTTGACAACATCCTAAATGGATATCCCACTCGTTTTTCTTTCATACGTCAAACCAAATAAGGAGTTTAACAGAAGCTCCACAGACTCTACACACACTTACCATGCCATATCCCATCATGCCTGTGGGTGTGGTGGCAGGGAAGGCCATGACAGACGGAGGCTGAGAAGACACCAACAGGTCAGCTAAGACTACGCAAAGCAATAACATTAAATATGACAGCCACGATTACAGGCGTTCGGAGGGCACGACTTCACAGCCGGTCTAGCAGCGTTTTAATTACCTTCTTCGTGTCACTGCACTCTCATTCTTTACTTAAGATTTCCTTTTCATACATGGACTGCAACAAACTGAAACCTTTGAGGTTTTGACAAAAATTAACAATGGTTACTTTACGAGCAGATTAAAAACTACCGCTCCCATGACAATAACATGAAACGCTACTTTGTTTTCCATAAAACTGACCTTCTGGAGTTACTTTACCACACTGCAGTAACGGCTCTGTCTAAAGCTCTCCAAGCTTGTGGGAAATGTGCATTACAGTGATCATGAACAACATAGGTTTACGCTGCTGTCATTTTGCCTCTGTTCACCTCAGCAATGCGTTTGAAATAAAGCAATCAACATCTGACTGAAGTGTAGACAACAGCTTTAATTCAAGGGGTTTAACACAAATATTGTATTAATGTGGCTGCGGTAAAGACCTGATGATGCATCTCAAGGGAGAAAACTCAGCATTTTCTAATGCTCATGGCATTGTTTAGCATCTAAGTATTATAAAAATAATGCCCATATCTTTATGTTAGCTTTTTACATTTTAAAAACTCTCTCTGTTTACATGAAAACGCAAGATGCTGAAAACGCTGCAGTTCCCATTGCCAGGCCACAAGTTGGCAGTGTGGGTGTAGTAGTCTCAACCGTAGTGCGCATGTACCAGTACCCCCCCCCCCGTTTGCAAAAAGCAGCGTTTTTGCCATTTACATGGAAACAGAGACGGGAGCGTTTCAAAAACACTCCACTCTGGAAGCTGTTTTCAAAAAGTATTGATGTCAGGGACTGGAAACGTCGTGTAAACGAGAGGCCGAAACGCATCAAAACTTTACTGTTTTCACCTGAAAATGTTCTTGTGTAAATGGGGCCTAAGATGTTGCACAGATACAAAATTACCAAAAACTGTATCCTTTTCCAAATACTTATATACCTGACTGCAGATAGGTGTAAACTCATTGCGTAAAGCAGCAGCTACGTGTTCCAAGGTTCCATTTTTAATCAAGATTTAATCAAGATTCATTATTTCTGTAATGGAGCTCAGAGCTTTTGGTTTCATGTCATCTCTCTGTTTGACAAAGAGGAAAAGAAAAAAAAAAAACAGTGAAGTTTGTTTATGTCACCATGGAGACGGGGTTCCAGGTCGTAGTGGGCGCCGCCTTGGGCTGCCAGTTGGTGCCGCCGGTCATCCTCTTCTCCCCTGGCTGACTCCAGTGGATGTCACTGCGGATTAACACAGCCAATGTTAGCACCGGCCCTAAAAGCACAGAGCTAATGAAGTGCGCACGCGCTCATTCACACACACACACACACACACACACACACACACACACACACACACACACACACACACAGAGAGCAAGGAAGCATCACTTACTTTTTCATCGTGCCGTTTCCAATGCCAAGGTCTGAAAAGGAAAATACAATGAGCAGCTGTTGGCCTGCAAATGATTCCCCCCCCTTAATGAACACGTGCTTTAATTAGAGCAGCTAAAAGCAAAGCATCATACTCACTGCCCACAAGGTTGGCCAGGGAGGAGTCAAGGTCATCTGACACCAGCTTCTCTGGCTGCTGATTGGATGGCTGGTTGGAGCCGGCAAGAGTTGGTTTCAGGATGCCTCCGGTAATATCTGACAAGACAGAGCAGAAGATTGGCTCAGAAAGCTATTAGTCACAAACTGTCTTATTATAAATTCTATTTCACACACATTTTAATTCTTTATTTGAACAAAAAAGGTGAGGAGAAATAGCCTTTTAGCTCAGCTTTTGGGCTCTACCTACGCCTGACAGAAAGATGTAGACACAGCTGCTAACAGAGGTTAAAGCTGCAGCAACACTTGTAGTATACAGAACCACTTTATTGTCTTATGCATTTTGGCTAGTATCCTTGATCAGGGTCTTTTATCCTCTTTTCCTCACACCTTGGAGCCACCTGCCAACAGTATGTTTTAGCAGCACCAGCTAATAGCTAACTAATTTATGTATGTATGTATGCTGTTTGGTGCTGGCCACGTAGCTTTGAGTTCTTGAACTTAAGAGATTTATTTATATAAAAATAAATAAATATAAAAATTAAAAAATCACTATGAGAGCAGAGAAGGGCTAACCAAGTAAACTCATGATGACTTCAAACAACAGAGTTTTAGATTCAGGAGACAATTCTCTGCAAAAACATTTTATGCTAGAAGTAGCTGCTTTAAATTCAAGTAATCACTAGCATTGGGTGAAATAGTGGATTTTTATACTTGGGCAACCAAAAATCAATGAGTGCTAAAAGTCTGTGTCTGTTTGGGACTGGTTATATAAATGAAAAGAATATATTTGTATATTTGTCTTAAAAAATAAAGGTGATATTTTTTGTTAATTTAGGGGCACCAGTAATCACTTTCCGTAACCTACGAGGGCTTCCAGGAAACTGTTTTCATTCTCTATTCAAACTGATGATATGAAGGGATTAAGTGAGTTTGTCTCATCTTTGAAATAGTGGATGTTTCTGCAAGCTCTATAAGTTAGCAATGTTAAACACACACACACACACACACACAAAACACTTTAAACCTAACTCCGATTTGAGGTCTATTATCTGTCAGCTTTTTCACTATATGCAGTTTTTGGCAGCTTGCAGAAAAAGACAGTGTGGGGTAAAAATAGCCCAGAAGACAAAAAAAAAACAACAGTATGTTCCTGCATTGGCGACTTGCAAGATGGGGCTGAGCGCTGCAGGTGTTTCAGCTGCATCTGACGTCAGGACCAGACACGGCTTTCTAAAGCAAATAGCGTGACTTAGTGTGGGTATAATGGCAAGATTTCACTGTTACCTCTTCAAGCAGTTAAAGCTGAGTGGACATTAGAATCATAAAATAATGAACTTAAAAAAAATAAAGTGGACCATATTAATAAGGTCCTTCAGACTTTTCTCCAGGGAAAAAAGTTTGACTTTCTCTAAGCGAAGGAGAACTTCTGATCCATCATCTGCAAACTAAAATTAGACACTGTCTACCTCACTATGAGAGAAAAAGCTATTGCACCGGTGTTGCCAGTTCACTTGAATGTGAAATCCTCACCATCAGGATTGAGGCTACTGCTGCCTGTGGCTTTGGCTCCAAAAACTGACTCAAAGTCCACTTGGAGTCCCCCCGCAGATGGCTGTGGAGGGGCCTGTGGCGTTGAGTATCCTTCAGAGAGAGATGAAAGACAGCTGCAGTTACAGAGTTACAAGATGTGAAATAGTCTAAATACTGACCACTGCTTGGACCTATGTTTCTGCACCAGCACTTCTGAACACATTTAAGCAGAAAGCAGAACAACATAGCTTCCTCTACACTACGGAAAAATAGCATTGATCTACTGCTGAATGAGGCGGTGAGATGCCTTCAGTACTCTACCTCTGAATAGACCTGCTACAGAAGAGGGCTCAGTGGGGAAGGGAGCCTGATGTGGGAGGTGCTGGGCAATGGACACTGGACCACAGAAGGAGTCTGACACGCCACAGGAAGCAAGAAGACGACAAAGAAGAGAGAGAAGAAAGAAAGCAAGCATTTCAAGGCCAGGCCAGAGAGACAGGCGGGAACTGACAGCAATCTTACATAAAGAAAGAAGTGAGCTAGCATGTGTCAAAGTTGTTAAACTTGTTTTGTTTTTTTTAAGCATAATTTAAGGAGAATAATGTACTGCAGCAACCCAAAGGGGAGGATTAAAGGAATAGTTTGACATTTTGGAAATTAATACTAATTAACACCAGCTAACAATTAGATTGGACTTGCATAAGTTAAGCAGCCACTCAGCATGAAGCTTGGAAATAGGTGGAAACTGCAACAAAATGGTTGGTGGCAGATTGGATCAGCTGGGGGGACATATTTTCTTGTGATTGCTGTGGGCATTTGAAAAGGCCGCACGGCAGCTAACTGGGTCAGCCTTTGCTAACTCGCTTGCTTAATGTCAAACTGCTTTGCTGCTGTCAAGTAGCACCAACCAGTGAATTGTGATCTTTCACCCTGATTGAAAGGAAAAATGGTTTCTGCATGTTTACAGAGAACACCAGGTGCCAGTCCTGTCAGCTAAGAACAGAAATCTACAGTTTACACAGCCTCGCCAAAATTGGATAACAGAAGATCGGAAAAATGTTGCCTGGTCTGATGACTCTCAGTTTTTGCTGCGACGGTCAGATGGTAGGGAAAGAATTTGCTGTAAACAACAAGAAAGCATGGATCCATCCTGCTTTTTGTCAACAGTTCAGGCTGGGAGCGTTGATGTAATGGTGCAGGGGATTTTTCTTGGCACACTTTGGGCCCCTAAGTACCGATTGAGCATTGTTTAAACACCACAGCCTACGTGAGTATTGTTGTTGACCATGTCGATCCCTTTATCTTCTGATGGCTGCTTCCAGCAGAATGAAGTACCATGTCACAAAGCTCAAATCATCTCAAACTGGCTTCTTGAACATGGCATTGAGTTCACTGTACTCAAATGGCCTCCACAGTCACCAGATCTGAATCCAATGGAGCACCTTTGGTATGTGGTGGAATGGGAGATTCAAATCATGGGGGTGTAGATGACAACTCTGCATCAACTGTGTGATGCTATTCAGCACCTTGCTGAATCTATGTCATAAAAATTTAAGGCAGTTCTGATGGCAAAAGGGGGTCCAACTTGGTACTAGCAAGGTGTACCTAAGAAAGTGGCCTTTAGATGTGCAGGAAGTCAGATACAGCTAAGCATAACCTATCAGAGCAGAGCAACCCTGACACTGATCCAACCCAGCCCAGCACTCACCACTAACTTAGCCCTAATTTAAAAATTACCCTTTTGGTTTCTGGGTAACATAAAGAAGAGGCATTTCCCAAAATGTCAGACCTTTCCTTTAATACTAGTTATGCCTACATGTCTACCATAAACGATAAAATAATGGCTCTGGGAGAATTTGAAAAAGGATCCTATGTTTGCCAGGAAACATAGGCTGAGATGGTGAGCCATCATAGTACCTGAGATGGAGTGTTCTATCCGCACTGTGCGTTTGTAATTGGTTGAAACGGATGAGTTTGTGTCAATAAAGGGATTGTAATGATCTGGAGAATCAAAAATAGTGTTGGTAAAAGAAGAACATAATTTCCACTTAAAGCTCTAAGGCAACTTTGCACTACAATGCAACACCAAACTGTTCATTAAAAGAGGGTGAAGGTTAGCTGTACAGCAAACTGCCAATATAGCAGGACATCGAGGACCCTGTTTGGTACATGAGAGGAATTAAGACGCTAAGAATCTAACATAATTTGAGCTTGGAACAGGAAGATAATAAAAGAGCTGAGAAAAGAACAGACATGTGCAGAGACAGGTAATCAACACTCAAACTAAAGCAGCACAGGAAAACATGCAGGCTACTCATGCTCATAAGAAGCTACAGAGAAATGAACGAGGACGACAAGACTTCTGAGGAGAAACGAAATGAGTCGTTACCACCAAACATTTCATGACCAGATGTCCTAGAGGAAAAGCTAACACCGTCTGAAGACACGACAGGTAAGTGAGTGGCATCGACAACGAGTTTTGAGAGGAAAGGGTTAAGGTTTGGCATGGAATCATCTCCAGCTTCAGTAGACGTGAAAGGATCTATGCAGGCAGAGGAAAGAGAAAGAGAGAGACAGAGACAGAGAGAGAGAGAGAAAAGGAAAAGATAGAAGAAAGTGGAGAGTAAAGGAAGACGTGGGTATCAGAGTCAGACAACAAAAAGAGAAGGAAAGCATGCAAAACAAATAAAAGTCCAGAAGCAGATGTTTGTTGAAAGATGATGAAGATGCAACAGTTTACCTGCCCATGCTGTGGCCGCTGGAAGCCCTGTGGTGCCTGGTTGCATGGAGGGCTGAAAAGTAGACTGCAGGTCAAAAAGGTCGCTCTCCATCTTCACTGCACTGTGGAGAGAAAACAGCCTGGTAAACAATCCCAGAGTACAGCCCTGGAAACTGCTTGAGTGTAGCGCTTATCCTGGTCTATTTGGAGTTTATGGCCAAAAAGGCTGCGTTAGTGTGACACAAACCTGATGGGGTTCGTGTCACACCCTTCCCCACACAGAAAAAGGCAACCCTTCCCAACACTGGGGTGGGGAAGGGTTGTCTTCTCAAGTACAAGATCTAAGCAGGTACCCATTGGAGCAGCTGGGTGTAGAGAAGAGATCAATGGCTGGTGCTGTGCTGATAGTGCCCCCAGTGGTGGAGATCGGTGATGTATCAGTGGTGGCAAATGAAGGCCTCTTGGAGAGCTCTTTAAGCCTTTGTTCCTGATGAGTAAAGAAGCCCAGTCAAAAAAAAAAACGCCAGCACTGTGGAGATTTAATGCACACATGTGGAAAAATGGTTAATATTTTTTCAAAAATGCATTAACCTTGAGAGCTTTGAGTCGAGCCTGTTCCTCTTCGAGAGCTGCCTGCTTCTCCCGCTCATCGACTTTAGTGAAAGACATGCCTGTGCTGGCCAGTGATGACACAGCATTGGACAGAGTGCTGGCCCTGCAGGGAAACAAATTCACACCAGATGCAGTGCAGCACAGATAAGTCACTATGACTGATCTAATATAAATGTTGAGGCAGTCTCTGTGATCCAAGGGAAATATAAGAGGATTTATGTACCTGCTGGCTGCAGTGGAGTCTTTGACCTTCTTGCCCTCTAAAGAGGCCAAGTGTTGCTCTAGAGCTTCGAGAAGGCTACTAGGAGCCTGTTGTGACAGAATACACAGTCAGTGACGTCCTGAGACAGAAAACGCAGTCTACATAGACACGAATACCATAAAAGACAGTGGTGAGCAACAAAGATGGAGTACAAAACACTACACCATGAAAACCCAGGTGTAGACTGCCAATTTATGGCTTTGATCGACATGTTTCTGGTAATTTTAAGCTATTAGTTACCCACCACTGATCGATGACTACATTCCAGCCAAAGAGCTACTTTGGATGAGTGTAACATCTGTGTGGGATGACATACTGCACCACAACACTTTCAACAACACGGGCATTGTTGAAGTGGCGGTGTCTAAGCACAATGGGGCAGCCATTTTAAAGGAGATGAGCTATGCTGGCTTACACCTCAAAAAACACGACCAAAGTGAACAGAATTTACCACGGCGAGTGTTTTTTCCTTCAACTGTTTTTCCACCACGATGTAGGGGACAGAGTTAGAGCAGAGGCATGCAAAAAGACAACACTGAGGCAAGTCACTGACAAAGAAGAAGAGTGGAATGAGAGTACTTACACAAACTGTGAACTAAAGTGGAAAGATAAGGGGAAAATACAGAATATAAAGGTGGTGACAGTGAAAGGAAACGCTTCTTAGCTGCAGTTTTTGGGGGTAAAATATTTACGTAAAATTGGGCCCCAAAGATGAGCACAACAGTGTGTGCAGTCTACTGTAAATTATGAAACACCTGTCGTTGTGCAAACTTCAGCTACAGTGTGAGGACTCCACACCTTTATTTACTGTTGGAAAAACTAGAAGGTGGTACTAAGGGTAAGAAGAAGAGAAGGAGATTCAGAAGCAGAAGAGAAAGAAAAATTAAAAAAAAAAAAAGAAAACGGGAAAAGAGGACCACCTCCTCTGGCAGACATGCGCCCAAGAAGGAAATCATGCAAAGTGGTTCATTTTAAAGATTATGTGAGCTGGGTGTACTGTATTCTAGTCTGATAGAGACAACACAAAAGAAAAGAAGAGCAGTCAGAGCTGGCAGTAACAGAAAGAAAACAAGACTTCCTATTAAACCCCAGGTTTTCCGATACCTACCTGTGAAAGGTCTGGAATGTCTCCTCGATCGATTCCCACCTGCTGTTAGAGAGAAAGAGAGCAAGTTGCATTTGCTTCGCTGAACTTGTGACAGCAGGTGCATCTGTGAAGATAAATGTAGTCTAATTTACCTCTGCTACTTTGAGGAATTCTGATATCCGGGTCATTCGAGTGAGAAACTTCTTGTAGATGTCCAGACCTTCTTTACACTGAGTCTTCTTCATGTCAAAGTATTTCTCTGTTTGGGTATTAAAACAAAACACCAACAACAAAAACAGGGTTGTATTTATTTGGAACGCCCATCCAAAGGACTGAATTTACAAGCAGATGAGTCCACAAAGGTCTTACCGAGCAGGTTGATAATGCCTTCATTATAAGCAGCAAAGAGTCGAATGGAGTCTTTGAAGAGCAGCATGAAGGCTGCATTGATGACTCCATTAGTCAGCTCGTTGGCATTGACCTGAGGGAAAGCAATCAGCCAAGACATTTACTTTTAAAGCTTCTGCACAGCGAGTTGTTGACACACAACTACGTCTGCATGGGAATTAGGATAATGCAGCAGCCCCAACGCACTCTGTACACTCCAGATGAGCAGCCTCTTACTACACGAGCTGCAGAACTACGGGGGGCTTAACCTTAAACTCACATTGAAATCGAGAAGGGCGTCCATCTGGTTCTGAATAATGGGGATAGTCTTGAGCAGCTTCTCTGTATTCATGGTCCTCATTACACCGTCCACTCTGTGTGGACACACGCAGAGTCAGAGCAGGAGAGGGCACCGAGGAGAGACGGGGAAGCAAACGGTGCAGATATTATAACAGACTGACTTATAGGTTTACACTGATGATAGCGCTCCAAATAGTTACTGAATAATCTGTCAGCAGGCTCGCAAATGTCAAAAACAGGAAAATGCTGCTGTAATTTTTCACAACTGAAGGTGACATCTTTAAATCTTATGACTTCCCAACAGTCTGAAGCCAGGAGATTTTCAGTGCATAATCATATACTGCAACTAAAAATAAATCCTTATACTTGAGACGCTAGAACAGGCAGCACCTTTTAGCATAAAGCTCTAATGTCCAATATGCTGAGTGTCATGTTCCTTCATTACAACAAAAACAAGAAAAGTACTACATTTGACTTAGAAAGACAAGTGACAGACAAATTACAATAAGGTTAACTGTTGCAACATGGTCATAAATTAATTATAAATCAACCAATCAATTTATCGTTAGCTAATTGATTTGATATGCTATTTTTTTAAGCAATGGCTTATTTTTTTAATATCAATGCTACTAAAATGATTTATCAGTCAAAAATGCAAAATGATTATGGTTACCAGCTTCTTAAAAAAAATGTGACAATTTGACCTTTTAATATAAATAGAATATTTTTGGGCCGTTAGCCAAAGAAAAGAAAGTACTTAAAGACATCTCTGAGCTGTGGGTAACTGGGATTGCTATATTACACCATTTCTGAAGAATAAGTTGATGAATTTTGAAAACACTCGAGCACTAATCAACATGAGCATTTTCATTTGTTACAGGTGTAAAAGTAAGCGCTCTTTCTTTTAACATATATATACAGAATGAAAATATATTTGCAGCTTTTATTGCACACTGCATCATCAGAGTAGAAAACCTGTTCTGAGCGCTCACCCGCGCTTAACTTTCGTGAAGTCAAAGGCCACCTGTCTGTATGAAACGGCTTTCTCGTTCAGGTATCGACTGTACCTCCGGATGAACGTAGACATGTCATAGCCTGGAACGTAAAACAGAAAGGTGTAATTTAGCATTTGTCATAATCTCTGTATTTTATATACAACTGTTGAAACTTCCAAAATAAGGAGGAAAAACAAAAAAAAAAGTTACCTTGCAACCCGCTTTTGTCCAAAAAGTTACTGAGGTTGAAAAGTGTATTCCTTGAAGCCAAATATTGGACAAAACGCTGCAGGAGGGGTGACAACAGTTAAAGACAACACCACTAATGCACCAATTAGTGAAACATAACCACTCAAATATTCTGCTCTGAAGGTGAAATCAGTTTATTGCCTCGGATTATAACAGAAACTAGGTCTCACCTCATTGCCATAGACCATGAGGTGGTGTGTAGTGATGAGAGACTTAAACACAACCACCCAGCTGGTGTTGGTGGTCCTCTCAAACAGCGAGTCAGCCAGTTGGGGAATGTTCACGTTCATCTCGTTGGTGCAGTGGATCAAATCTTAAAAAAAAAAAGATTTCATTCAGTTATATTATTATTAGTGTTTTTAATAACTAGAGGTTTTCCGGTGTCGTCTACTGCAATCTGAATAAAGCATTTTACTATTTTTCATCTGCAATTTCACTGTTCACGCCGTGTAAAATAAATTACTCTACATGATGCCTTGAGGTCTGACCTGTGGTCTGAGATACCAACAGTTCCCATTGGTCTACTAATTTTGATGCATTTTATGCCAACAAACATTCTTTCCAATGTTTATTAGGAATCCATTCCCAGTGTATCATAATTTTAGCCATCAGGCAGGACTTATGTTGAACTACTGAACAGACCAACACCTGCTGCTGTCTACATGACAAAGTAAAAACTAACAACAGATGCTCAATCTAAAAAAAAAAAAAAAAGTTTCCAGTGTTAATCTGATTCACGTGTTCTCCACAGCAGCTCACTGTTTTTAGTGTGTTCAGTTTGGTCACCTCCACCCCCTCCCCAACACTCGCAATTAACCCCAAAAACTACAACACAGACTGATTCTCCTTACTGCATTTTGCAAAGTGGAGATCAGCCAAGACAAAACTGAAAATGATAAAAGAAAAGTTTTCAAAAAGAGATATGAAAATGCTGTAAAAATACATCTCATTTAGTCATTTCAATGTGTTTAATTTCATAATATTTTACATAAAACACTTGAATATTTGGTCAAGAATGTCAAAGTCCTATATGTGTGCATTCATAAATCCCACAAATTTACAGAAATACTAATCTGTATCATTAATGGCCGCTCTGGTGTTTTTTCTGCCAACATCTGTCAATCTTTGACTTTTATCTACTTCACTGAAATTCTAAACAGTTAATTAACCAATCGAACCAATAACTTATATTAACAATATTTATTGTCCACAGTCCTGGTATTACTCTGTTCAAAATCTTCTGAAACACTGAGGCAAATGGGCCAAATAAGGATGTTAAAAAAAGTCTGTTTTCCACATAAAATTTGCATGATAATGAGTAAATCATCATACTGTTGTGCCAGTGCAATCAGGGATCACTGCAGCAGAAACCTGAAACTGATGCTGTTCATTACTGGGAGCGAACCACCCTTCTATCAGACCAGCATAAAGTGCAGGGCATAAGACGTTAACCATACATGTTCTGTCCCACTTCCTCTGATCATGCGCTCATCCTGCACCCATATGCCCGTTGAATGATGTTACTTGAAGCAGCTGAGTCCATCAGTGCTAATGACCCTGCCATTCACAGAAGCGATCAGACTGACGGGGTAACTGGGCCTCCCTTTCTGTCCTATATTTGACTTTTCAAAAGGCGGGGGACTCTAAGTAGGACAGGATAACCTTCCACAGAAGCAGCAGCAGAGAAGTTAGCATGGGTGGCTGAACTGCCCAGAGAAGAAAATGACGAAAGTGAGGAGATAAGGCAGGAAGAAGAAGAGGAGGAGGAGGAGGAAGATGGGGAGGAGGATGCACTGACAGCACTGTCATGTTATAATCAGCCTGCTAAATGTCCACAGTGGCTGACATGAACGATTTCTAAGTGAATCAATTCACAAGACACAAATGTATTCATGTAACTGTCATGAGAATGAGTGATGCTGCTGAACTGTGTTGCATTAAAAATAAATCCCTATTTAATCCTCATCATGCGAATTAAATCCATGTAATGACAATCGATGTAGGATCAGCTAGAATATGCTAAACGTGACTTTATTTATAAGAATATTTATAGTACAGAGTACTGTTACGCAGACAATAGTATATACTGACTATTTGAGCACAATGATATAAAAGGGTATTTTTATAACACTGATTTGTGTCTGTGACCCAGAAATCAGTTTTTGTGTGCCACCTTAAACATGCCTTTAGTCCTAAAATGCATGTGGAGGGCAGTAACTAAGAGAAGGAGCTATAAGAGAGGATATAAGTCACATGTCCTAACATCTAGTCCTATTGACTCAGCTCCACTCTTTGCTCGCCTCCACTGCTCACATTTCAGGTAGGAGGGACTAAAACGCTAGGACAGGAGGGAAGGCAAGGAATCAGAAATGTACAAGCTGAGAAAGTAGAAGCACAGGAAATTTATTTTACAATTCATAATCTGGTTGATTGCAAATTTTTGAGTATTCTGGACCACATGGTTTGACTGCTTGCACTTAAGGTTTTTAACACTGAAAGATTTTTTTTTTTTAATGTACAAAATGTAGACAGCAGCACAGCATTTAGCATAGTAACCTAAACTGAATCATATTGGTACTTAGGGATCATTCACAATTACGGACATTTTCCAAAGTGTACAAACAGTATGACGGGGGGGGGGGTAACAGCCAACGTACGTTTTTTTAAATAGTTAGAAAATGTCGGTCAGAACTATGTTTTTTTGAGCACTGCCGCCTGACCGCCAATGCCCGAGGCATCTACTCTCGTTCACTTGTACACGACTGCACCATTCTGAATTTACACTTTTATTTCTCTAAAACAGGCCATCGTCGATTCACAAAATGACTCTACTGACAATACTAGACAGGAACAAGCTGTGAGTGCAGCGCAGCAGGTGTGGAAAGCAGCCAAAGCCACCAGAGATAAATTCAACAAGGAAGTGGAAGTATTGTTCCAAAAATATAAACCGTACGCATTAAACGATGACGGATTTTATTCAGAAGGTATGTACATTAATTCTACATGTTCCTGGCGTGTTTTCATCTATGCTGACCCGTATATTTGTGTGTAATCTGGTGACTGGCGGCCAGCACTGTTGCCAACTTTTGTGCAAGAAAACAAGCTGTCGGCTGTCTCAAAAATCGTTAGAAGTCGCTGAAGGACAACTTGAGGTCTAGGGGTGGGGGGTGGTGCCGAAGACAAGTCTGGTCGATGCCATAGCACACGAAGGGACACAGTACGAGGACTGCATGTACACAAAACACGGCAACAGTAGAGTTTTCAGGTTTCCGGTGTTGAGTTCTGATTTTTTTTTTTTTATTTATTATCTCTGCTTATATCGGTAAATAGACTGTGGTACACAGTATTTATGAAGGGCTTACATATAAAAAGAAGAAATCACTTGGTTTGCAAATATTTTTATGACTGAATTATTGTATCTACATTATAATCAACCCAGTACATTTTGGCTACTCTTTATAGAACTGTAATGTTACATTTGTTGCAATTTCTGCAGTCCTCTTGGCCAGACCTCTCTGTAAAAATGACATTTTTAATGTCAATTATTGTTTTTGCCTTCATTAATAAAGAACATATGAAAGTCACTTTGCCAAGAAGTGATTGAGACTTCTAACTTGTAATATGTAATATCATTTATGAGAGATATGTTTAACACATTTAGGCCAAAAATTAATCTACAGCAATTTAAATACAACCAATCATTTTTTTGTTCAGTTCGACTTTATTTAAATAACACCAAATCACAACAAACAGTCGCCTCAAGGCACTTTATATTGTAAGGTAAAGACCCTACAATAATTACAGAAAAAAAACCAATAGTCAAAATGACCCCCTATAATCAAGCACTTGGTGACATTAGGAAGGAAAAACTCCCTTTTAACAGGAAGAAACCTCCGGCAGAACCAGGCTCAGGGAGGAGCAGTCATCTGCCGCAACTGGTTGGGGCTGAGGGAGAGAAAACAAAAGACATGCTGTGGAAGAGAGCCAGAGATTAATAATAACTAGTGATTAAATGCAGAGCGGGGTATAAACAGAGTGAAAAAAGGTGAATGAAAAGAAACATCTGCATCACAGGAACCCATCAGCAGCCTATTGCAGCATAACTAAGGGATGGTTCAGGGTCACCTGATCCAGCACTAACTATAAGCTTTATCATAAAAGTTGCAAATTTCAAGTTTTAAGCCTAATCTTAAAAACCAGCAGTCTGAGAGCGAGGTGCTCCATTGGGGTGATATGGCAGTATGAGGTCTTTAAGATGAGATGGGGCCTGATTATTCAAGACCTTGTATATGAGAAGAAGAATTTAAATTCTATTCTAGATTTAACAGGGAGCCAATGAAGAGAAGCCAATATGGGAGAAATATGCTCTCTCTTTCTAGTACCTGTCAGTACTCTAGATGCAGCATTTTGTATCAGCTGAAGGTTTTTCAGGGAGCTTTTATGACAGCCTGATAATAATGAATTACAATAATCCAGCTTAGAAGTAATCAATGCGTGAATTAGCTTTTCAGCATCACTCTGAGACAGGATGTTTCTAATTTTATAAATATTGCACAAATGCAAAAAAGCAGTCCTACATATTTGATTAATATGTTCGTTGAAGAACATATCCTGCTCAAAAATGACTCCATGATTACTGACAGTGTTACTGGAGGCCAAGGTAATGCCATCCAGAGTAAGTATTGGTTTGACCTGTCTAAGATCTGTGGGGCCGAGTATAAGAACTTCAGTTTTATCTGAGTTTAGAAGCAGGAAATTAGAGGACATCCAGGCCTTTGTCTTTAAGGCATTCCTGCAGTTTAACTAATTGATGTGTGTCATCTGGTTTCATGGATACATAAAACTGGGTATCATCTGCAGAACAATAAAAATTGCTGTAGTGTTTTCTAATAATACAACCTAAGGGAAGCATATACGATGTAAATAAAATTGGACCTAGCACAGAACCCTGTGGAACTCCATAATTAACTTTAGTGTGTGAAGAACGACTCCCCATTTACAGGAACAAATTGGAGTCTATTGGATAAATATGAATCAAACCACTGCAATGCAGTACTTTTAATACCTATGGCATGCTCTAATCTCTGTAATAAAATGTTATGGTCAACAGTATCAAATGCTGCACTGAGGTCTAGCATGACAAGCACAGAGATAAGTCCACTGTCAGAGGCTGTAAGAAGATCATTTGTAACCTTCACTAATGGGGGGGGGCTGGCTGAAAAAAGTACGTTGTACGTTTTGGAAAATGTTGATAACTGTGAATGACCCCTAATATCAATAACTAATACAATTAGTTGATTGAAGTTCCTCTCTGGTTCCTGCGAGTAAAATGTGAAGGTTACTGCTCATCTTTTTTTTTTTTTTTTTTTTAAATGTCATTTAAACTAAAGGTTGGAGTTTGGACTATTGGGTATTATTTGCCATTCCTGGAATTTTGTGGACCAAACAGTTATTGACTCAATTGAGAAATAATTAAATTATTCCAAAAATAGATAGTTATGAGCTTCATATCTTATTAGTCAGAGGCTGTCACATAAAAGGTGGGTATCAAACTTTTATATTGTTGTGGTACTGACTGAAATGGCAAAAGGACTTTTATAGCCTTCCTAAACTCAAAGTGCTACTACACTACAAGCTACATTCACACACCTGCTTATTACTGTGCGTACTTTAAGCTTTTTATCTATTGCATACATAAACAAACACAAACTGATGAATGCATCAGAGTATTCAAAACTGACTACCCTGAACATCTGGCTGTCCTGTTTACTTACTCTTTGCTAAAAGAGCTCCTAAGAAGTAGTAATTTGTCTGACTAAATAACCATTGAAAGCAGCTTCTCAAATGTGCAAAAATAATGATTTCTTGTTTCTAAAATATTCACTACATAACATCAATTTTCTGTAATGTTTCTTCCACGGTAGTATCTGCACGTATCTGGAGCCCGAAATGTTTGTGTACACACACCTTCTTTCCTGTCATCAGTTGTATTATAAATCGTTGTGAAATATGTGAATCTGAAAGCAATCTGAGGATTATAAAGATTTACAGCAATAAACTTTACAGATAAGCTAACTGTGGCCTCTTTAACCCATAATAACTAAGCACAGATAAAAAATAAAAAGAAATGCAGCTCATATTGTCTTGGTCTGCCTCCAGTCATTCGCAGTACTTTCAACTCTCTAGTAAAAGCATATAATCCTCCTAAACATACTCAAAATGCTAAATATTTGTGTCAAAATAAGAGATTAAAAACAGAAAACATAAGCAGTTGGAAATAATCCCTTTGACTGGCTGCCAACCCAACCAAGCAGCCTCTCTTAAGTGTCAACCGATAATAAGAGGACACTGTGGCATTATGTACACATACGGGCTGTCCCGTGTGCGCTGAGACACACCTCAGTCACACTGGATTTCTGGCTGCTGTTGGCATCAGTTCAACAGTGTCACTGCCAACTTTCACTCATGTCACCTCAGGAGAGAACAACAGGTGTGGTACCTGTAGCTTTACCGTCAACCCAAAATACTCACAAGTAGCCACTCATCAGTTTCAGCTGCTTGAGTCCACAAATCACTGTGCCGGGTTACCAGCCTGAGACACGACCCCCCAAACACACACACAGTCCTACTGAACTCTTCTGATGATACAGGGCCTTCATAAAACCACTTTCATTGCTGCCATTTGTGCAGATCGATATCCAGAAAAATCTACCATTGCATCTTTAAGTACACCCAAGCAGTGACTCCTCCGACTGACTGCATCAGACAAGGATTTAAGCTCCCCTGCCTGCGCCAGGGTGCATACGTACACATCTGTGTCATGCCCTGTCTGTGTCCTTTGTGGTACTCCAGGCACAAAGTGTGATATATATATATATATGTATATTTGCTTAGCAGGTATCACATTTCTGTATTCCTGTGCATGTTGTCCAATGGCCCACAGGTTCCTGAGATTATATTTTAAAGGGCTTCCTGTATGAAACAACAGTCATTTCAATGAATCACTGCTATACATTCAAGCTATGAGTAAATATGGGAAGTAGAGCCAGCTAAACACGCTAAGTTGACAGCAACTTATGTTTAAAAAAAAGAAAAGAAAGTTAGCTGCAAGCATTAATAAAGACTGCCATATCTTAAATATACACCTGATTACATCAGATTACATTCAAAACTATGCCAGCAGGGCCTGTCGTCAGTGTTAAAACAATATAGCTAATCTCCCTGAAAAGAGCGAGCGCTAGCATCTTAGCCTATGTAGCCTGTGCTAAGGCTTTGAGGCCTTGTAGCTCCACCACCGCCATAGCTTTAGTTTCCACTGAAAAAAAAGAACAGTGTTGGTTTTACCCAAAGACTAGTGGTGTTGAAAGATACTCACAATCCAGATGTTTCTTTTTCGGGCCCATTATTTCGTGCGTGGTGGCCTTGCATACTGTTTTCGACACGGCGGATCCCGTTACACTGTGCTGGGCTGCAGTTATCCTGTCCGTAATGCTCTGCCCCGACATCTTCGCTTCCACTCAGTGCAACAAAAGGCTGTCAAAATGTGAGGCTCGTCTGGGTTTGGCTTCGGATATGATCTCGTCAAAAAACAACAAATTTAATAAACCCTCCACCTCCTCCTACACCGCTACCTCACCGGACCCCCCGCTTCTCCCACCTTGGTGGAAATAAAAATCTGAACCTGGCTATGACAGACGCAGACCGGGGGAGGGCGGAATAATAAAGACAAGCGGAAAATGACAAAACAAAACACAAAAATGTTAGGTTGTTTGTATGTTTTTGCGCCGCTCCGCTCCCACCAGAGTCATTCAGTTTTTACGGATGCCGTGATTGCAAGGTCCACTCGCTGACTCACTCGACCCCGAGCTCAGTCTCGCTCTCATCCCGATGTGGCACACCAGATCCCTGCGTCTGTCCTCCTGCTTGCCTGCCTGCCTGCCTCTGCCGCTCCTCCCTCCTTCTCCTCTGCCTCCTCCCGCCGTCGCCGCCGCCGCTTGGCTTTACAGACTAGGACAGAAAAAAAGACCACTAAGGAGGGGAAATGGCGGGCCTGCTCTCATCTTTTCTGTTATGAAGAGGGGAAATACTTATGCACGACACACTGCTGCAGATCTGGAGTCAGATTTGGTCCTTCAGATACGCCACTAGCTCCGCTGCCGTGCAGGTGTGCACGAACTGACTGCAGACCAGCTGAAAAAAAAGCACATAGGCTCTGTCACAGAGGCCTGGATGAGAAGATGAAGCCTGTATTTTGATTGAGGAGTGGACGTTGCAGTGAGTGCCACAAATGTACACAGCCCAAAAGTCTATCCTTTTTGTCTTTTCATAATTTTAGACAAAGATAAACTAAAATATCTATAAACCAGAAAGCTGAAGGTGCTCAGAAATGATGGTGTGACTATAATCCAGAGAAAATAAATACTTGCACAGATGACCACCTCAAAAAAAAAAAAATTACTAAACCTGTGCTGGTGATTGGCCAGTAAAAGACTTTAATTATGTAAATAACACAGACTTTTTATTACATGAGTCCTAGGCCATTTATTCAACAAATGTTTTGTTGCAGGGTGACATTTTTGACATGTTTTCCAGTCTGCGCTAATTTTAGGGGAGAGTAGGGTAAACTGATCCACCACTTGTACCTAGGCAGCCATGCACACTTTTCCTCATTTGAACCTAAATTTGGTTTTGAATAGAACAGAATAGCTTTATTGCCACTGTAGGTCACATATAATGGAATTACAGAATGTCCTTTCTTTATCTTGCTGTGGAAGTATGAATCTTATGAATGCTATAGATAGCATTTTATTTCAACAAAAACTGTTATTATTTCCTGTAAAAGGCTTTTGGGGCATCAGCTTTATGTTTCATGTCAAAACCCTTTTATTTCATGTTATAAAGTTATAGCACATCTGTGGATGAAGTTATAGTGTGTAAAAACATGTGATTGCATTAGTCAAAGTGTAACTTTGGCTTGCTAGAGTAAGCACTTTTCCCAGGAGTGGCTGTGGGGCAAAATGAGCCCAAGGCTTGATGGTAGGTTGAATCGGTAGTTCATCTTACTTCCAGACAAATATGTGGGTTTACCATTGAATAATGATACTGCTGTGGAAAACAAGTCTCGCTTGACTGAGTTTTCAAGTCCAACAGTCTACTTTATTTACACAAAGACATGGGGAGGGTCTGGGCTCATCAGAGGAGTACAGCTGCTTGCGCAAAGAGACAGAACAGTTTCTTTTTCTTTCTTCTATCCTTGAGAAATTCCCATAATCACCACTGAATGACACTAGCCTTAACTATCTGTCTGGTAAACTAACAATCTTGTCTCTAAGCCTAGCCATCTTGTCTCCTCACAAGGGCCTTGCTATCCCCCAGACGTCCCTAACCCTCACAAACACACTGAACTAAATCACATAAGTAAATCACGTAAGCAAATAAGGTTACACCACTTGTTTATTAAGAAACATTCTACCACAATATATTTAATGTTTCATACTGTATGTAGCATAATTCAGTTCAGCTTTATTTTCATAGCGCAAACTCACAACAACAACCATCTCATGGAGCTTCATATTGAAAGTTAAAGAGAAAAAAACTTCACTTTTAACATGACGAGACCCCCAGAAGAACCAGGCTCAAGGAGAAGCAGCCATCTGCTATGACTGGTTGGGGTGAGGGATGAGAGCAGAACACCAATTATGGGGGAGAGTAGAGAAACATTATGGCATACAGACGTCGTAAAATCAACAGGAGTGAAAGGAAGGGAGTGAAGAAGAAGAAGTGCTCAGTGCATCATGGGAAGTCCCCCAGCAGCCTGAGTCTAAAGCAGCATAACTAAGGGATGACTCTGGGCTACCTGATCCAGCCCTAACTATAAGCTTTATCAGAAAGGAAAGCTTTAAAGTCTAGTCTTAAAAATAGACAGGGTGTCTGTCTCCTGAACCCAAACTGAGAGCTGGTTCCACAGGAGAGGGGCCTGATAGCTGACGGCTACCATTCTATTTTTGGAAGCTTCAGTAAGCCTACACTTTGAGAATGAAGTGCTCTGTTGGGATCATACAGTACTATGAGGTCTTTAAGATATGATGAGGCCTGATCATTTAGGACTTTGTATGTATCTCTCTTTCTAGTCCCTGTTAGTATTCTTACTGCAGCCTTTTGGCTCAACTTAAGGCTTTTAGGGGAGTTTTTAGAACTGCCTAATAATAAGGAATAATAAGGAATTGCAATAGCCTCAAAGTTCCAAATTTATGAGCTAGTCTTTCAGTATCCCTCTAAGTAGTACTGGAGGCCAAAGAAATGTCTTCGGGTTTTTAGGGCCTAGTACGATAACCTTAGTTTAGTCAGATTTTAAAAGTAGAACATTATAGGTCATCCAGGCTGTTTTGTCGTTAAGACATGTCTGTAGTTTAACTAACTGATTTGTGCCATCTGGCTTCATAGGTAAATATAACTGTCATGATCCTGGGTCTGTGACCCAGCGTTTTGGGTTTGAACTTTTGAAATCATGTTTATTTTGTATTTTTGGGATTTGAGTTAGTAGTTTGAGTCTCACTGTTTTGTTTTCCCTGTTCTTATGAGTGGCACTCTTTTTGTGTTGAGTTATTTTGTGATATGAGATGTGAGATGTTTGGTTTTTTGTTTGTATATAGTACCACACAGCCCATTTCATGACAATAACTGGGTACTATCTGCATAACAATGGAAATGCATGCAGTGTTTAGTAATATTACCCAAGAAAAGCATGTCTAACATAAAAAGTACTGGTCCCAGAACAGAACCCTGTGGAACTCCATGAATTTAATGTGTGAAAGACATCCTCATTTACATGAACAAACTGGACTCTATTCAAACCTCCACTGGTACCTTTATGCTGCGTTTCCATTAGTGCCTACTCAGGTACTCGATGAGTTTTCGAACTCGATTCGCCACGGTCTTATTTTGTTTCCATTGCAATTGAGTACCACCTCAAAGTGGGTGGAGTCAATATAGCAATGCAGGCAGTAGTCTCAAAACACAGCACAACAATGGATGAGATAGAGGCAAGCTAACATAGCTAATGCCAGTTTACTATTGTCATCATGCATAAGTCCCCCGTACAATGTAGGCATTTCCATTAGTACCTGGTACCAGGCACTAATGGTACCATGTACTAATGGAAATGCCTACAAACCAAGTTGAGTCAAGCTGCACTGAGTAGATACTGATGGAAATGCGGCATTAATGTCAATGGTGTACTCTGCTCTCAATCAGCTGAACTGAATGCTGCACTGACACCTACCACGACAAGTTAGAGATGACTTCAGTGTGTGAGGCCATTAGAAAATCATTAGTATCTTCACTAGTACCTTTTCTGTGCTATGATGCACTCTGAATCCTGAATGAAACTCTCCCAATAGACCATTTCTCTGCAAATGATCATATAGCTGATTTATAACAACTCTTTAGATAATTTTCTAAATATAGGGAAGGTTGGAAATCAATCTGTAATTAGCTAAGACAGCTGGATCAAGTAAAGGCTTTTTAAATAATGTTTTAATTAGAACCACCTTAAAACCCTGTGTTATGTAGCCTATTGATAAAGATGAACTGAAGCAAAATTGAAGCCATGATTAATGGTAAGACTTCTCTGAACAGCTGTTATGCCACATAATGACATAAAGAAGAACAGACAGGGGTTCCATGCCCTTTTTCCAATATGGATACCAGTATATATATTTTTTCAGTCTATTCAGTATGCTATTTTTTCAATAGTCCCAAGGCCTTTTTTCATTTTGAATAGCATTTTCTGCACATGCAGCATTTTATGATATGTTGGTGTTTCTGTTCAAAAGGTTTGCTGTCATGACAAACCTGCAGTTAATTCATGCTGAAAGCATGGGTGTTTTTAGTGTTAATGGATGTAAAAAATATAAATATACATTTATAGAATTACCAAAACTCTTCATATGCAGTGGAATGAGTTTGAAAGGAACATAATCGTTAATAAAATGTCTTCCTAAAAGGATAACGGATGCCTGGAGGCCATTGTGCTTTTAGACAATTTGACATTTTTGCGGTGTGGCTCTCATCATTCAGTTATGATAAACAGATTGTTTACTCGGGGATCAACATGTTAATGTGTACCTGTGGTTAGAGGTTACTTCTCACTGATCGGGACTATAAGTTCAGGTGAGCACTGCTCTTTTTTCTGGATACCGGTTATAAGAGTTCAGAAACAATGATGCCTTGTTCTGTTCACCTGCATTTCTTTACCAGTAGTTTTCTGGGAAAATAGGTCCTTGTGAGATGGGTGGTAGGTGATTGAAGCATGGTAATGAGGAAACATTTTAGCCCTCAAGCGACCAAGCCATTCAATGACTAAAATGAACAAGTGGGGTCATTTAATACACCATCATGCTGTAATGTCTCTATTTGTCACAGCACAGAAACTGCCCTCATTGAGATGGTGTGACCTCAGTGACCTCAGACCTCAAACTAACTTACAATGCTAACATTTTACTTAAGTGCAGCCTTTGACATGACTGATAATACAGTTTTCACTGACCATTTTTTTCTGATAATGTTCTCAAATGCTTTTTCATCACCTGTGGGGATCAGATAGCCATCGTTTCATGTGGTGTTCCACTGGGCAGAGGTCTGGATCAATCACATTTCTTATTATACATGGCGGCCTTATCAGACAGTATAACATCCACTATTATAGTTCCATGGATGATGGACAACCATGTTTCTGTAGACCCAGAACTCTTTAGCACTAGGTTTAATCTACATTAACAAACAGATGACTGCAAATGTTTAAAAAACTTAAGAAGGCAAAATGGAAATTATTGTAATTGGCCAGAAAGCCAAATGCAATCTGCTTATTCATAAGTTAGAGATATTAGTTGACAAGGTACAACTACACGTTGAAAAGTCATAGATTCTGAATTTAGCATTAAACCCAACATTGACTTCATTACCAATACAGCCTTCTTCCATCTTAGGAATATCTGTCATGAAACCAGGATGCATCTGAACACAAGCATGGGACAAAGAAGGCAAAAATTTGAACAGGTTGAACAGAGTCCTGGCCTCAGCCTGACAGAACACTTTTAGGATGAATTAGAGCAGAGACTGCGAGCCAGGACTTCTCATCCAACATCAGTGTCTAACCTCACAAATGCACTTCTGGAAGAAGTGAAACATTCCCATAAACACATTCCTAAACCTTGTGGAAAAGCCTTCCCAGAAGAGTTGAAGCTGTTATAGCTGCAAAGGGTGGGCCAACATCATATGGGATGTCACTCAAGTTCAAATGCGTGTGACGGCACAGGAACTCTGCTTTTGGCAACATAGTGTATCTGTGACAGATATTCAGAAATGTTCTAATGTAATTATTAATTTTTTTCAATAGTTTTTATTCAAAAAGGCATTAACCTGTCTTATCTTTGAGTTGTTTGTACTGTAACTTTGGGCATTAAGTATCTGCCTCAAGGATCCTACAGCAATATATCTTGCTACACTGGATCTGTTAGCCATGGTTCACTACAGAACATAACAATGTAGAGACAATCTAGAAACAGGAAAAATGGAAAATTAAAATAAAATCAAGGCCCATAATATCAGAGTAAAAAACATATTTCCAGGGTTATAAATGCTGCACACAATCATAATCATTATACTTGCACACCAAAACGTGTTTGAGAAGTAGACAGAGTTTTATGATTAAAAATATCACATGACCCCACGCAGTCACTTGAAGGTTATTGCAATACATGTTTTTTTCTTCTTTTTTAAAAATAGTTTGATATGAAAAGTGGAACCTTGATCGTTAGTGCACCTCAGAGCACTGCAAATTCAAAAAGTTGGAAAACTCAGGCATCCTATTGGGTTAAATTTTTTTTTAGTTGATGAGCTTAAAAATAAAATATAATGAGAATTACATGCTATATGCACTATGGGACTAGAGTTAAATTATGTACTTATTAAGCCAACTCAAGTATTACTAAAAGGTATAATAGAAACTCAAAATATTTAAGTAAGCAAAGTTTTAAAATGTTTAATTACTTGAGCCATTTGGGTTTGGGTGGAGGCTTGTCCCACAGGCAGTCCATCGGAGGGCAACTTGCTGACATGGGAGGCTGGTGCCTTCGCTGTGCCTTCCAGGTTATAAAAGCTAGTTGATGTGCTCATTCTTGTCTCATCCGTCCATCCGCTCTGAATCAACCTTTTATTTTTTGTATTTCTAACTTCACAGCACACATGGCACAAATACCTTGTTTGTGTGATTTCCACAGGCCTTCTTTCCTTTGTGTTGGAGTTTTAATAAACTAAATAAACTGATCATATCCTTTGAGCCACATTTTGACAGCAGTGAGGTTTTCCATTAGAGAACCTGATTCAACATCAAACTAATGAGTTTTTTTTTTTTAAAAAAACCAGATATTTTATGTGTTTATTGACATTATTCATTTAAATTCACTCACCACATTTTGCAAGAATTAATCTACTGATCTATTTGTAGAAAGGAGATGAGAAATGGAACAAATGAGAAAAGAAAACCACAAATAGGTGAATGTACAGTACCAGTCAAAAGTTTGGACACACTCACCCATTTATACGAATGGGTGAGTGTGTAGTAAAGTTGTCATGGGTCTCCAGGCCTCCTGTGCTGACTCGCCCATTCTCTCTTTGTCTCCTCTTCCTCTCTCGTCTTTTTGCATGTTAAGCACACCTTGTGTTTCAGGGCTGGGCCATACCTCTGCTGCCACCTTTCAGTTAATCACCTGTTGGTAATCGACTGATTTGCTCAATTCTGTCAGTTTAACCCCCTCATGTTTAGTGTCTTCAACTTATTGTCTGCACAGGAACCCTGGGTGTTCTAAGGGAGTTTCTGCGAGAGAGTTTTTTTCCCCATGGAGAGACCCGCCTTTGGCTATGCCCTGTTTGGAGCTCTTTTCCCATAGCTGGATTTCCTTCTGCTGTCAAGTTCCCATTCAATCTTGACTGTAAATAAACTTGATAAACTTTTAATTCTGAGTCTGAGTCCCATCCACGTCATGGATTATGACAAAAGTTTATAAGAGGGTTGCATCATTAGATTTTGTTTGTTTCATAGAAATAAAACATTTCATGTAACTCTTTTATACTGTCCATAATGATGGCTGAGTCCAATATTTAATAATCCCACATGTGAACAATCACCATTATTTACTCCCATTACTGAAGTCTAGGACTCATTTTCAGGGATGTTTCTAAAACAGTGAGACTTCAGTCCAGATGCTCATTGCTTTGAGAACTGATCCAGTCCTGCTGGCTTGAAACAGGTTTATTTGGGGTTAATAATAGTATATAAATCTGACTTTTATTAAAGGAAATCAGAGCTTATATTGCAGAAAGGTTGTATTTCCTTTACAATGTTAAGAAATGAAAAATTTGATGTCTAGTTTTTTATGTATCAGAAATATTATATATAATATTTAAATAAAATATATGATACACCTATTTTGTTGCCAAAAACATAAACATTAAGTGTAGTTAAATACAATATGGCATATAGATGAAGTACTTTAATAATGACAATGAAAATTGTTTCGGTAGAATATATAAAAATAAAGGGTGATAAAAGAAATGAGTCATAAAAGTGATATTTAAAACAGTCACCCATCTGTGTGAGGGAAAGATTTCCTGGAGTTTCATCAAAAGTGATTTGGTGGTGCTCTAAATGGATTTTTAACAGTCTGTCTGTAAAAAGACAAGTAGATGACTAGTTTATAATTAGCTGGATTCGGAGTCTACAATAGGTAAATAAACTACACAACAGGAAATCTGAGAAATAGATTTTTCTGTATGATCAATCTGGGTCGTATGAAAAGCACTTCTTTGTAATATACTAATGCTGTACAAATAAAGTGTTAAAATAAAGTATTATTATTGATAGGTTTCTTGCTGTGTTCAAAGACTGGGTGTATTTAGAGAACTTGTAACAAAAATTGTAATTCAACCAAGTAAAAGGGAAGTAAAATAAAACTAAATAAAATTCAGCCTCACAGCAGCTGCCACCTCCTCTCACCTCTACTACTCAATTCCTGCACTTATGCCCGCCTAGCCTCATCACTTATCCAGGCATGGACAGGGTTATCACACCAACCAGGCAAATATAAGGATAATCATATTTCTGGTTTCTAATAACAAAATATTTACATATGGGTTCTTTTAATAGATGTACACAGTGTGTCCATATGAATAAAATATGTCAAATAACTACAGAAACCCACTCTCCTACTCTCTCTCCTGTGTCCCAGTGACTCACTACGTTGAAACTAATCATGCACACCTGATTTACAGCTGACTTCCAGGATTACAGATGAGCCATAGAAACCATCAAAACACTGAACTCAATCTTTTGACCAAGTCAGCAACTTTAATAAACATTAAAAACTCATAATAGTGTGAAAAGGGGGAACGGACGATCCCTTTATTTAAAATAACATTTGTCAGCACAGTGAGCTAGAAAGTCTGGGTTCGAATCCACCTTGGCCCTTTCTGTGTGGAGTTTGCATGTTCTCCCCGTGTTTGTGTGGCTTTTCTCTGGGTACTCTGGTTTCCTCCCACAGTCCACAGACATGTAGTTACTGGGGTTAGGTTAATTGGTACTTCATAGGTGTGAATGGTTATCTGTCTCTCTGTGTTAGCCCTGCAACAGGCTGGTGACCTGTACAGGATTTACCCTGCCTCTCGTCCTTTGACCGCTGGGTTAGGCTCCAGCCCCCCTGCAACCCTGAACAGGATAAGTGGAAGAGAATGGATGGATGGATGCATTTATCAGTGAGAGTAGCTGTATGCAGTGTGTCACAAAGACCACTGGAGAGCAGTACAGAGCCATGATAATGACCAAACATGATGTCTGTCATGTTGCTATTTAAGGATTTGGTATCATAAATCGTTTTAATCAAATAAAGTCCCAATTTATGACTAATTAATGTGGCTTAATGCCATCAGTATATATAATAAGAAGTAGGATTATTCAGATTGTCCTGTCAGCTTCACCGTGGTGTAAATCAACAGGCTTTGTTTTAATGACTCGAACTTGATGTTAAAGCTTAAATATCTCCTGATTTCAATTTTGTTTGTAGGCCATGTATATATAGGAAAACATGAATGCCAGACAGAAAAGAAAATCTGCAGTTTCCTCTGAGTGATATCCTTGACAAGGTCGTGAAACCGGAAAGCAGTGCTCCTCAGACATTGCTCTCTAAATATGGGCTTGAGGTTCATACGCAAACAATAATTCATCCTGGTATTATGCCACCTCAACGGGGATTTTTCACATTTTCAGCCAAACAAAGGAAACTGACAAAACCCTCTGTAAGCATATACTCTCTTAAAAAAAAACACACAGCTAGTTCAGTGAAATGATTTCCAAACACAAGCTCTTCATTATCTGCATTAGCAGAGTGTTATACATAATTATTGACTGTGTTTGTTTTCATTTGTACTATAAATCACCTTTTTTAACCTATACATTATAAGCTTGTCCATCGGCTGTGGTTAGAAAGATTTTTTCTGGCTTTTGCAAACATTACTCCCAGAGGATCAAATCGCAGCAGGGCCTTTGATGAAAGCTTCACTTTCCTGCCTGTGTTAAAACTGGAGCATCAGATTACAGCCACAGTCTCACAGGTTTTGTGCTTCAGCCCAGATTGTGTGATTTAGATGTCTGTTTGTTGAGTCTGGATGTTTCAGTCTGATCAGATAGAGATGGCTCTGTCAAGCAGATCTAAGTTTGGCAGGTGGTCCTGAGCCATTAAATGTTTCTGGGCATGTTGAACTGCAGAAATCATTCACAAAGCGTATAAGGGTTGCACAGAAACTTGTGGTTTTATGGTAAGGATGAGAAAGTTTAATTCCACAAATAATAATAATAATAATAATAAAAAAATGGCAGATGGGGTTTAACAAAGGGTGATATAACACCATATTTAAAGAGAACCAGCAGGTTACACAGCAGGCATGTTTTCCCACACGCTGGTGTAAGATATTTAGTTTACTCTTGCATCTTTAAGAAAGAACTATACTGAATGCACAGTGCATTGGTTAAATAGGTCATCTGTTGGGTGGGATTTGTAAAATAAGCAGGATGCGTGGCCATCTGATCTTGTTTGCTCTGAATTATTAGGACTTCATATTTTATTTCACAACTACCTCATCAGAAAGGCAGGTGGAATAGCAAACACCTGCAGCAAGCTGTGTATGGCTGTGAGTCTAGATCAGAGTCTGACACATAAAACCACAGACCAGGATGCGCCTGAACCAAGTGCCATACAGGACACGTGTTAGATGATGGGAACAATATTGTGGGCAGGAAGGAAATTATAGTCAAAACATATACTGTTCCCATGAGCTCATGCAAAAAGCATTTAATGATGTGAATCCAGTACTTTGATATGCAGTGATGGTAAAAAGGAAATTACAGCCTCTTTAAATTAAGGCTCTGTTTATGAGGTCAGCAATAAAAAACAGTCCAGTCCTTGGTAGCACAATGCTAAATAAGAAAGATCAGCATCGATCTCACAGAAGCAATCAGTCTGAGCTACATCTCAAAGTCTACAGGCCTCAGTTAGAATGTTAAATGTTAAAGTTCATGACTGTGAAATTAGAAAAAGACTGAAAGTATGGCCTGTTTGGAAGAGTTTTCAGGAGAATGCCTATTTGCTCTAAAAAAGAACATGGTAGCAATATCCCATCTGAAGAAACCACAGGACTTGTGTAACAAACAAGACCAAAGTGGAGATGTGCGGCCATAATGCACAGCACCATGTTTAGTAAAAACCAAACATCAGGCATGGTGGTGGAAAGGTGATTTGGGCTTGTTTTGCAGCCACAGAACCTGGGTACCTTGCAGTCACTGAGTCGATCATGACCCCTTCAGTGTACCAAAGTATTCTGGAGTCAAATGTGAGGCCATCAGTCTGACAGCTAAAGCTTGGCTGAAATTGGGTCATGCAACAGGCCAACGATCCCAAGCACAGCAGCAGCTTTACAACAGAATAACTGAAAAAGGAAAGAAAAAAAGAAGAAGAAAAGAATCAAAGTTTAACAAACCTCAGTGAACTTAAGCAACACCGTAAAGAAGACTGGGCCAAAATTCCTCTGCAAAGCCAGATAAAGTCAAACAGAAAAAAATAAATACTTAAAGTTACTGCTGCTTCTGTAAGACACTGAGTCATGGGCTGTACTTAGTTCATCACATATTGCATCTTCGTTTTTGTTAAATAAATAATGACACCATGTAATATGCCATGTGTTGCTTTTCATCTCAGTTTGTATTTACCTAACTGAAGACGCGCTAAAGGTAAAAACCTTAAAATTGAAAGCAGGTGTACTTTCTTTTTTTTTTTTCAACCATGGCCGTATGTGCATGTTTCTTATTAAATTGTATCTATTAGTATTTTACCGGCTGCGTTGTATGGACCCAAATAAATGTAAATCAAATAATAACTACACAATTTACTGTTTTTTTTCTTTTAAATGTTTGTTTTCACAAAATCCTTCTCTTTACCAGAAACCGAACTCTAAAACAAACCTATGGAGTCAAATCAACAAAAACTGTGAAACTCAGTTTGTTTCAGCTTACTTTCACCCAGTATATAAAAGCTCATTAAAAACTATCATTACCACCCACAACTGCATTGTCCCTACAGGGAAAATGTTGATTCTACAATTAAAAATATTGCCAGAGAAAGAGATCAGTCAGACAGTTTGAATTTTCCCTCACAGCTGCTTTTTTATTGTTTTTTTTGAGGGGGCATTTAATCCTAATTAGACAGCGACAGCGGACAGACAGCTGAGAAGGGAGAGCAGGCCTGACATGCAGTAAATGGTTCACTTGGCCAGGAACTGAATGCTTGATACTCACGGCATTTGGGTTCAGGATTGACTATCAGGTCAATCATACAGTTTTTGATTTATGCAACACATTTGAATTCACACTCAGTGTAATAGACTGATCTATGTTATACCAGAGATGGCCATCAACACAACTCTCCTCTTCAGACTTGATGCCAGGACTTCCTAGATATCCCTGCTCAGCACACTAATGGTAAACTGACAGGTATTTATTTAATGCTTTTCTACTCTGAGCGCTCAAAGTGCCGCATTCACACCCTACTTTGTCCTGTGCCTTCAAGTGCTTTCCAATTATCATGCAAACTCAAAGTCCAACTTGAGACAACTTGGAGGTCAGGACGCCTTGACAAACAAACTGAGGATGATTAGTAGATCTCTACGTCCTTAGCCACAGCCACCTACTGCGCAAATATGGGAGTTAAACTATTACCACACTGCAACTCGTGCTGCATTAAAAATGATTGCTAATTCAAAAGGATTTATTCAGAGAGGGCTATATTTACTTGTAAAGTAGTTGTTTGACACAAGTTGTTGTTGTTAGCACTCTAAGTAGAGTTGACCCATTATTAAAGCTTGCAACGAATATACTGAAAATCTTTTTCAAACTCTCTCTGAGACTCCCAGTAAAAGTAATGCTATTTAGTGGAGGGAATTTCTGTTTCAGGGAACTTTGTGGGCATGCATTTTATAAGCAACTTTCATCACAAAGCGATGCGTGAAGGAAAGAAGTATGTGAAGGTTTCAAGGCCCTTTAGAAGCCATTCAAAGTGCTTCTAATGGCACAACTGTTTGTTTGTCATTACACAGAAGACAGAAAGGCGCAGAAAAGAAACATCTAAAAGGCAATGAAACTGTTCGTTTTAGCTTTTTTTTTTTCTACAGAAAAGACACCATTGGAAAAGAAATAAGAAGAAGATAGAAAATTGTTGTCACATTGTGCGTAAACTACTGCAAACCCGACTTTCATTGATTGTGTGTAAAATGAATGTCAAATTGGATAAATTTTTAAGCAATTTCATCTCAGTGGTTTGTTCACAGGTATTTTACAGTCTGCCAATATTCCAGTGCACCAACTTTCCTATTAACCACTTTCATGAAAACATCAAAACCCCAGCATGCTGTAAAGTATGGGATGATTGCACTGATTGTAAAGCTCATTGAGTTACTTTATTTATATCTACTAAAGCATTAAAACACATTTGTACAGGGTGAAACAGCCTGCGATTACAGATGTGCTGCTAACACCTACTAAAACGCCAAACCCGATAATGAAAACAATGAAATTCCCTAGAAAATATTCCATTTACACCTGTTCTAGAATATCATGCTTGCTTGTATTTTAAGATGAATTTTCATATTTGTTACCTATTTATGTCATCATGTTTTCAGCAGGCATCCACAGGCTTGAGCTCAACAGCACCACAGAAGGCTCCAGCACCACTTTTTACACCTCTTCAAATTTGAGTGGATCATCTTAAAGGTCAAGGAACTTACGGTCTTCAGAAGCAGAAGTTCTGTGTTCTGCTACAAGTACAACATAATCATGTTCTGTTAGATGGACTGCAGTAAAATCCAAGGTGAGTGGGTTATCTCGAGGCAGAGAAACACAGTGTAAAACACACTCAAGAGTCCACTTTTACCTTCTGCAATGCTGAATGCACTGCGCTGTAGCTGTGTACACCACTGAATGCCTTTACTCTAAGTGATGTCTTGTGCATCACAATTACCCACACACAGCCCTGCATCAGACCGTGAGTTGACTTTTATGTTGATGTGAATGTGGGCTGCAGCAGCAGTCGATGACAGCTTAATTCCTGAGCTGGGCCCCCCCCTGCTGAGGCTCACCGTTTGTGCGATCTGACAGACAGAGATCAGATCGAAAGATGAGTGGGAACCCTCTGAGTATGCTCAGGTTTCTTGGCATGGTAAAAAGATTTGTCTGGTCCATTCACATCTGATGGAGTTTCCCATATTCTGCACGGCAGCTGGTTTTTGTTGAGGTATCTTTCTCATCTGTGCACATACAAGAGGTACATGTGAGGATGACGTGTTTGGTTTAGGTCCTCGGTGCCACTAGAGCTGCATGCCGCGGCAACTTTTCTCTCATCACAAACCAGGTGAAGAGAGGTTCCAGCCAATTACTTTGGAAAAGGCAGGAGGCAGGTAAACAGGTGTGGAAAAATAATAGATGTGGCAGTGGAGAGAGAGGGGCGTGGGATGAAATGAGCTGGAAAGAGGGGGGTGACCTCAGTTAAAAGGGGGTTGGGTAATGGAGGCATTAGGCCAACATCAGCAACTGAGGTAAAAGGGGGCAGAGGGAGCAGGATAAGAAGGATTAGGGGACTTGGGGAAAGAAGGCTGACTTCTTTGATAGAGGTCAGAGCGTGCAGCAGTCAGGAAACAAAGAGCATTGTTTTTGAACATCTAATTTTGAGATAAGTGCTGTTTTTTAACACGTACCCCAGGAATGCGGCTAATGCAGTGCTGACCTTCTGAAGATGACAGTGGACAAACTTCTCTCAGGTGCCGAAATGACACGAATGGGTTTAATCTTCCTGCTGATGAGTAACGCCGCGCCAGTCTCCACACAGTTTAATGGCTACAACTGTGATGCCAGCTACCACAGCAGGTATCCAGGTGAGAATCTTCCACAACAGCTTCTCTCTTTTCAGGCCACACTTCCACCAACAGGCACGAAGCACAGGCAGATTTATGACAAGCAAAAGTAGCAGCAACATTAAAATTGCACTTCTGGTAATTTGGTGCTTTTACTGATGGTGCTTTGAATAAAAATCCTTTCACTGTTGTCTTCATCTGCACTGAAGAAGTTTAGTTACTACTTATATACATATACTTAGAAGGAGAAGGAAAGGAAAAAAAATTCATGTATATGTATTATCTATCTATTAAATTCAATTCAATTTTATCTATCTATCTATCTATCTATCTATCTATCTATCTATCTATCTATCTATGTGTTTGTGCATGTGGATTAATGGATTCATGGATTAAAAAACATGTGAAACCCATAAATAATTTAATGCGCCAAATATTTTTATGCCCTAATATGAAGAATATTTCCTGCATAAGGACACATTTTGAGGCAATCATCTACCATGATCTACAAAATAATATTAGATTGATTAACTTGATTGATTTTGCCTCCAGCTCTGTTAATTCAATTCAATTCAATTTTATTTATATAGCGCCAAATCACAACAAACAGTCGCCTCAAGGCGCTTTGTATTGTGGGTAAAGACCCTACAATAACACAGAGAAAACCCAACAGTCAAAACGACCCCCTATGAGCAAGCACTTGGCGACGGTGGGAAGGAAAAATAGTTTCATATTGGTGTGAAGATTCACAAACAAAAATGAATAAAAGCCTTGATTACAAAAATAAACAACTTCGGCCTTTCGCCAATCGGCTTGATGCTGCAAATCTTGATTTTTATCTTTACTCCCATCAAACACAAAGCTTGAGGCTCATACTTGGGTGTGCGCCAGCAGTTCAGGACTCTAAACATTAATTCTCATGTAGGAAACATAACAGATTCAAATATTATAGTTATAATGTCAACATTTCTCTCTGAATCTCCTTCCTGTGTCTTCCTTCAGGTGAAAGGGACATCAGTGTGTACTGCGGGGTTCAGACCATCACCTTGAAGATCAACTTCTGTCCCGTTCTCTTCTCCGGCTACACAGATGCAGATTTGGCCCTCAACGGCCATCACAGCGAAGCCCAGTGTCGCGGCTTCATCAACAACAACACCTTCCCCACAGCAGTTCTCTTCAGCATCAGCCTCAGCACTCTGGAGGCCTGCGGCAACAGTCTGGTGGTAAAGAATATCCAAACACTGGAACATGGCTTTTTCATGATCAATAGCCGACTTCATCATGTTGTGTATTGACTTTAGGGGAGAACAAAATGACTGGCTGATGTTTCTCTCTGCAGGTCAGCACAGCCTATGGGCCCAATGCCTATGGGAACATGTCTCTGGTACAAATTGGGAATATATCAGGCTACATCGACACCCCTGACCCACCAGCTATAATCAGCTATCTGCCTAGTTTGTTGTATAAATTCAGTTGCAGCTACCCGCTGGAGTACCTGGTCAATAATTCACAGCTGGCATCGTAAGTTGCTGCCAAAATATCCATCAGTGTCCAAAAGAGAGCTCAACCTTCCAGGAGTTGCTCTGCTGAGTCAGCCCTGAAAGGTTTACTTGAAGATGTATTCATTTAATTAAAAGCTTTACACATTGTCTTCAAAAAAACTGTGATAACAATTAAATTCCCAGTTTAAAGGTCTCAGCAGGTTTGTGTCTTGCGGTATTTTATTTAAAGCCATTTGTTTGATTATTCATATGCATATTTATTATTCACATATATTATTCCCACATAGTTTCCCCTGACCCTCATAAATCAGATAAGTATATAAATAAAAGCACGGTTGATTTATAACAATACTAAATCAAAACCTCTGCTTCCAAGATGATATTTATTAAGCTAACACTCACAAAAGCTCCATCTCTTCACAGATCCTCTGCAGCTGTGTCTGTCAAAGACAACAATGGTACTTTTGTGAGCACGCTCAGTATGATCCTGTACAATGTGAGTACAAAGCAGCGTTAGAATTATTATATAGAAGAATTTCCATTTCAGCTTAAGAAGCGCAGAAGCATTTGTATGAAACAAAACTGACTTTTCTAGGCATTTGAATTGGCTCATGACTGAACATTTAAGAATAGAGATGGACATTTCAATCATATTTGGTTTCCTTTTAGTTAGTCCATTCGACATTCAAGGAGTTCGCATGTTCTCCTCGTGTCTGCATGGGTTTTCTCCGGGTACTCTGGTTTCCTCCTGCAGTCCAAAAACATGCACTTACTGGGGTTAGGTTAACTGGTGATTCTAAATTGCCCGTTTGCTTGAATGTGAGTGTGAATGGTTGTCTCTGTCTCTCTGTGTTAGCCCTGTGACAGACTGGCAATCTGTCTAGGGTGTACCCTGCCTCTTGCCCCATGATACCTTTATTTTGATTATGACATCCTGTTGCTGTAATTATACAAGGAGCACATGTATTTATCCACCACCAAAAATAGTCCCCAAAACATTTGCTATTTAATCCTGTTCTTTTCTCCTGTTCTCTTATCCTACACCTCCACTTTTAAACAAAAATAACAATATACTGCATATATCTGTGCCACCCCCCTCTTTATTTATTTTTTTTTGAAAAGGTTTGTCTCACATACGGACAAATGCATTTAAATCTACAGACCTGTGCATAAATTACTTTGGACTTTATATTGAGCCAGCAGACAGTAGCAACAGAATAAAGAATAAAGCCAGACTGTATTTGATTTACAATGTCTTGTTTTGAGTGAATAATCAGTATTTGTTTTTCTTTTTCTTTTAACTTCATTCCAGGATTCAGCATACAATCAGCCTCTCTCTATTCCAATGGCTGGACTGGCTCTGAAAACCCGAGTATTTGCTGCTGTGAAAGCCACAAACTTAGACAAACGGTACCAGACAAAACTCAGTTATTCACTATTGAATTTCCATAATTTTCACGTCATAGATGTGGAGACTTTTTTACTATAACAAACCTATTACTGCAGCAGAAAGGATATTTTTGAATATAGTTCTCAACAGCATCTTTCCCACTATCATTTTTACAGATTTAGTCCTCTTTTCTTTGCTTTGCCTACATTCATTATGCCATTATGTTATTATTCTACATGAAGGCGCCAGTCTGCAGCTTTCTCATGTGCAGTTAGATCTCTATCCTCCATCCCATCTCAAAGTTTTGTCCCTTTGCAGGTGGAACATTTTGATGGACTACTGTTACACAACCCCCTCCGGGAATCCTAATGATGAACTCCGCTATGACCTTTTCTTTGGGTAAATCTGCCTTTTTTTTCTTCAAGATAATGACTTGATAAACCACAAAAGGGAGTCATTAGCTATTCAGGTCCTCCACATGGCTTATCCTCATTGAATGCTACTTTTTATTCATCCTAAAGAGAACTTAGGTATACTTCTAGACATCAAATCTGTCATTTCTTTTTGGGTTTGAATATATATATATATATATATATATATATATATATATATATATATATATATATATATATATATATATATATATATATATATATATATATATATATATATATATATCTCTGCTTCCATACAGTTGCTATAAAGATCCCCAGACAACAGTTTTGGAAAACGGGAAGAGCCAGATGGGACGTTTTTCCTTCGAGGTTTTCCGTTTCATTAAACACAGACACCAGAAGATGTCGACTGTGTTTCTGCACTGCGTCACCAAACTTTGCCAGGCTGATGACTGCATCATGTTAATGCCTGTAAGAGTGAAAATCACAGTTTGTGACACACCAAATGTCTCCACACCTTACTGAGGACTTGAATCTGATGATGTGATTGACAGATCTGTGGACGGCGGCGCAAGAGGGATGATGAGGAAACCCTTGATTCAAGGCCAGTGGCATCAGGGAATGCCATCCTCTCCGCTGGTCCAATCATCACCAGGAGTGGTATGAACCATAAACTGAAACTGGAATATAAACTAAACTGGAGACAGGCTTTCCTGCTGAGTGTATCTATCCACGCAAAAAAAAAAAAAAAAAAAGATGCTACAGCCTGAAATGTCAAACTACTAATTTAAAGTTAAGTTAAATTAAATTAAAACCACTGAAGCAAAATTGAACCTAATAAGTGCTTTAAAATTTTTCTTTACAGATGAAACTCCTGTCAACAACTCCCAGCTTGGTAAGTGCCATCACGCAGTGTTAAGAAACATAAAAGGATTTAAAATATCAAGACAGCAGATTCCCTTTGAAATGACTGTTTATGACTGTTTCAGTGCAAAATGATTCCACTTCTTTGAAGCTCAGCTCATCTAAAAACCAAATCAGAGCGCTTGTTTTCAGGTTTTGCCTTTCTTCCCCTTTCCATCTTCCAGCCCCTGGAGGCCTCTCCCAGTCAATGAACCCAGTGACCAGTGCTCTGATCTCAGGCGTGGTCATCCTGGGTATGGCCAGTGTGGGCCTCTTCCTGCTGTTGCTCCGCCTCCTGCTGAAGCCCCGCCGCCCAACAGCAGCAGCCCCAGGTGTATGGAACCCAAGCTTTAAATGAATAAACATCTGCATATTGTGCAACGTGTGTATCGTTTAAGGTGTTGTATATTTATTGCCTTCAGTACCTCAAAATGTTTTAGCTTTTTTTTTTTTTTTGAGGGGGGGTAGTAATTGTGTTTATAAACTGTGTGCTTAATGAAAATTACTCCATATTCTTTCTTTCTTTACATTTTTGACATACACACACACACACACACAGACAATTTTTCTACCTTAGCCCTTTGGACACACTTACCCATTCATATGGGTAAGTGTGTCCAAACTTTTGACTGGTACTGCATATAAATCATAGAATAGAGGCACCATTGTTTGTACTTTGTTTTCCAGTGAAATGTTCAAACCCTGTACAATAATCAAACAGAAATAATGCCGTGAATTCAAGCAGGTGTGTTTACGTTTGAGTTCAGCTTCCAGCTTTTGTTTGCGTTATTGAGTTTAAAAGATGTTTGTAATGCATAAAAATTCTGACTTTAAAATAAAAATTGTAAAACTCAAAAAAAAAGTCTACCAAAATAAATATTATTTCAAGATTCAAAAGCAAACAAAAAAGTCTATTTTTCTACTGAGACCAGGCTGATACCACTCATATATACAGTGTTTAACCACATTATTAGCAGCAAATGTTTTTTGTCACAGCTGCTTTACATGTGAATTCAGTTTGTTTTTATGACAGCTGACCTAATTAATTTGTGAAGCACTGTATTTTTGTGGTATGCATCTCCGATGAATAGCTTTTGACATCAAACAATGCCAAGAAATAGAAACGGTACCTTGCCTTTGTTTAAAGGCAAATAAATCAATTAAAGGGAACTTCTAAAACTCAGAATTGACTCAGAAGCTCAGATTTTTTTTTTTCCATATTTACTCCATCTGAACTGTAAAGCCGAAACCATTTTTCTTGGATAATAACATGTAATGAAGGCAGTTTCTTTAAATTTTATTTTCTTGGCTGTAGCTTCAGAAAATATTCACCAAACATACACATGAGCAGTATCTATCGCCTCGTCTAACTCTCTGATTCTGCTGAATTATTTCTGTGAACCATCTGCGATTGGTAATAATCCAGTCTCGAGGTCACTCGAGGCTCTGAAGATTTAAAGCCCGAGGTTTAAAATGTTTCCTTAAACATCAGTGAAATCCATAAAAATGTGATACTTAAACATGTGTGTCTGTGTTTGTGGACATTCTGGCGCTGGTGAATCTATTGAGAAGCAGTTATTATAGTTGTTACCAACTGTAATAAGAAATTCTTCAGATTTCTTTCATTAAAACATTTAAGTATATCTGAAATGGCGCTTAAATGTGGTTTTGTGTATTCACGGGTGTTTATATTAGAATCCAGTGAATATACTGATTTGCTAATTACGGTCTTCACAGATTTATCTGCAAACATGCGCTGGTGTAAAAAGGTTTTGTACCTGAAAATAATGAAGGAAAATACACTTCGGGTAATTCAGAGATAGCAAAAGAATATAAATTTTAAAAAGATTATTGCTGATGCATTTATATTGGATTATTTTTCCCCCAGATTTGCACTGGTCTCCCAAAAGATTGTATTATCAGGCTCTAGTTTATTTGTCTTTCACAAATGTGCAAGCTACAGGGGTCAAGGTCAAGTCCATAGATAGGTGTGGTCCTACCCCAGAGTACTCAACCCATAAAAGAGAACCTGGTGTCATCTCTGGTGTAACATGATGACCTTTACTTCAGTGTTTTCTCCTAAATATCATTTTTACAGATTTAGTCCGATTTTCTTTGCTTTGCCTACATTCATTATGCCATTATGCTATTATTCTACATGAAGGCGCCAGTCTGCAGCTTTCTCATGTGCAGTTAGATCTCTATCCTCCATCTCATCTCACAGTTTTGTTTCTTTGCAGGTGCAGCATCTTGGTGTACTACTGTTACACAACCCCCTCAGGGAATCCTAATGATGAACTCCACTATGACCTTTTCTTTGGGTAAATCCTGCCATTTTTTTTCTTCAAGATAATGACTTGATAAACCACAAAAGGGAGTCATTAGCTATTCAGGTCCTCCGCATGGCTTATCCTCATGAATGATACGTTTTTCTTCCTCATAACGCATAAACCCATCAGTTACTTTGCAACCACCTGTCTAATATTGTGTAGATCCTCCTCATGACTCCAGAACAGCTGTGATCCATCAGAGCATGGACACAGGACTTCTGGGGGTGTACTGTGGTCACGGGACATGGACAGCAGATCTCTTAGGTCCTTTGGGATGTGAGTGTGGCCTCCATGAACTGGATCTGGGGATTTTGAAGACTGGACCAGTGCTCTAAGTTCCTGTTTTTACGGTAAGGCGTTCTGCTGAAGTAGGCTGCTGCTCTAGAGGGAGGTCATTGCCTTAGGGGTATGTCTGTCAAAGTAACATTAACAATGTTCCATGGCAGAACGTCGAGCTGTAATGAGATATAATCAGATTTGTGTGTCATTTCCGGGAATGCAGTCATCACTGCTGGTGCAGACAAACAATAAACAGACCTTTATCTTGGCATTTTGGGAAACATGCAAGTGCGTCTGTCCACTAGAAATACAGAGCTACAGCTAGAAGTCATTTAACTGAACTTAACATAAAGAAAGAAATGGATCAATATTTCCCCTAAACGTCAAACAAATAATTTTATGTTAATTCAAATGTCAAAATGATTACAGAAATGACTTGTAAAATATTTTTCAGATGAAATGCCTGTTTGAAATTCCCAGCTTGGTAAGTGCCACTACAAACAAGCAGTCGACTCCTGTATGAAATGATCATTTAAGGCAAGCACAAAAAGAGTCAAGCACTTTTGTTCAGCTTTTCATCTGCCAGCACCTCCAGTTCTCTAATGTGACTAAAGGTTAGCTAAAAACTAAAATCAGGTGTTAAAATTTTTTAGTTAATTGAAATAAAATGTAAAAATATTACTTTCAAAAGACGAAAAACAACAAACAAAAAGGAGTAATCTCAGTTCTCCGGGCTTCTTGAAGGACATGACTCTCAGATGCTGTTATCTGCTGTAGATTCGGGCCTGCCACTTCATCTTTTGTCCCATTATTGTTTAGTTTTTTCAATTTTTTAAGGCCACACTGCACACCGTGCTGACATTTGCCAGGTTTTTGCCTAACAGCTCTTTGAGATTCACATCATTGGTGCAAAAATACTATTTTATGCTTGTCAAACTGTGTTATCTTTGGTATTTTTTGCAGATTCAACCACAGAACTTTGTTACTTTTTCAGCCTGATTGTAACAAGCAACAAAGTTCCTAAAGATACAATTTTAAAAACTTCTATGTTAAGTTGTCTGTTATGTGTAGACACAACAGTGGTTCATCGTTTGAGTTAGGTGCCTTTTTGAACAAATCATAGGTCAGTTTTTAGCAACTTAACAACAACAAAAAAAGAATATATATCTGAAAATGGTCAAGTACAAGGACTGAATTGAAAGCAAAATATAAAGAAATTAGGAGTGCTCCAGCATTTATGAACATTACTGTTTATTATGCTCTTGTGAAACTAACAAAATAAAATAAACCTGTGGGAAATGTGTCTGTCAGTCCATCTGTCTCCTGGGCGCCTCCTGGGTGAGTTGTCCTGGGCCTGTCCTACCGGCAGACCCAGGACACGCTGAAGAGATTATATCTCTTGGCTGGGCTGGGAATGCCTTGGTGTTCCCCTGAATAAGCTGGAATAAGCAGGAGTTTGGTGAGGGGACCCATAACCCAGTCCTGGATAAGCGGAAGAAAATGGATGGATGGAAATGTGTTTCTCTACCTGGTAAAATGTGAGAACAGAACAAACATGAGGAGTCATTAGTGTGAGTGTTTATTGTGATGTAAACGTCTAAATGGTTATGAGTCATGAATTATGCCCAACTGATGTGTTTGTATTATAATGATATTATAATGATCATAAACTTCTTTTAAAAATGCCCCAATAATACAGTGTAAAAAAACAAAATCATATACATAAATTCAAACAATAATGCTTGTCAAGTTTTATTCTGTTGAATATCGGGATCTGATAACCAAAAGCACACAAAAATGTTGCATTCAACCGATTGCTGCATAACGTTTAATATTAACTAGATATGGATCTGGCTCTGGTAAATATTTTAAATATCAGCAGTCACATTTGTGAACAAATTTAATAAATAATAAATAGGATCAATGTCATCTTCTTTGGGACTTTTGACTAAAAACAGGAATGCTCTTTTCTTCTTCATCATCATTAGCATCTATCTGAAATCTGACCTTGCGGGTTTCCAGTCTCAGGGAAATGAACAAAACGAGAGGCACTGCCAGAGCTCATTTGATGACTGCCAGAATTAATCTTTCAAAATTTTTTGCCGCATTGATTTTCTTTTTCAGTGACCTATATAAATGTCTGCTGGCAGCAACGGAATCTCACGCCTCGGGTTCCGAGGCCGTGTTCTGTGACCTGCCCGGCTCAGCTGCATTCACCACTTTGTATCACCCTAATCCCTCATTTCAACAGCCATTTTGTGAAGTATTCAGCAACTACAATGTCTGCAGATAACTGAATGAGATGAGTAAATGCTATCATCCCCCCCTCTCAGTTTACCATCAGCGATAATTGATTAAGCCCACCTCCCAAAATGGAAACGAGGCTGAGATACGACTTTTAATGTTGAAGCCAAGTTCAGGTGAGTCATCGGCGAATAAAATGTATTTATTTAATCTGGGGAATATAAATAAGGCTGTGCATTGGCAAGAAGACAGCAAAGAAAGCAAAGACTCTTTGCATGTTTAAGCGCACATCCCAACAGTAATGTGTCCTGCAATTTCTGCAGTGTGTGTGCACACTAAATATACAGCATTCAACCAGAGACTGACAAAGACGCTCATCCATCATCTTGACCCTGATCACAGCTTTCTTTTCCCTGATGGCTTACCCAACAAGATCAGATTTCTCAGTGTCCTTTATTTCTGTTTTTTTTTCCAAGTTAAATCTGAATATTAATCAAATCTTGAGCCACTTTAAAGATGAAACACCCATAAAGATGAAAAATGTCTGTTACTTGTCAGCCTAAGTGATATGTTTGCTGATAATGACAAGTCACTAATTCATGAGCATCTAAAGCTGCTATGAAAGATCCTTTGTACCATTTTTTTTGTTTGTTTAATTAAGGCTTATTCAGGCAACACGGAAAACTACAGGTTCTCTTTTTTTCTAGTGTGTGAGAGATCCCAGGAGATCAGAAACCAAACATCCTCATTTTAGTTTCAAATGAGAAGGCAAGGGGAGGTGTACGTACAAAGGAACGCAGTCTTATAGACATTATTTAACTATGTAACATTAAAGACCATTGTGTTGGGTTTCATTTTTAACCTCCATGAAAGGATCGGAGGATTTCACCCTGTTTGCATCTAATCCTGAAACAATTTTGAGACCACAAAGTAGGCAGATGTAAACACCTTTTGTGCTCTGTTATCCTAGGCAAGCAAAGAAATAGCAGAAGTAAGAGCCAGACAAACATATATATTTGATTGACAGCTGTGGATTAAGCAGTTAATTGTTTGTTTTTTTTAAGTTAGAATCATCTTTGTGCAGTCACAGATGTTTTCCCCATTGCCACTGGACATGCATGGATCTGCTCTTCTCATATATTTTTTCTATTTACTCTTTCACAGAACTTCCCAGATGGCTTTTTAATCTTCCTCACCCTCATCCTCCTGCCCCTGTGCATTTTGGGTCAAGAAAGCCTCAGCCAATGTGAGCGTGGAACTAATGACGGATGACCAAGTACAACAGCCATGACCTTTGATCTGACATATTTGAGCTAAAGGGGTCGTATTGCTTGTGGCACAAAAGCCACTTTTGATTTATTTCAGACACTGATTTTTACTTTTTACACATGATGATGCAGAATCAGACATGACCAAAATACACCGATCGGTCATAACATCATGACCTCTGACATTTACTCCTCCAAACATACCTGTTGGAATGGGGCTTCTTTCTTGGTTGGGTCCTTTCGGTCATGGAGATGTAAAACTTGCATTTGCTGCATTTGCTTGTTATCCAGAGTACTTAGTAGTTGGTAGGGCTGCAGCGGTAACCGATTTCACGGTATACCATGGTATTAAAATGCACGGTTATCATACCGTGGGTGTTTGCTTATTACCGGTAATAAGGGAAAAAGGCAAGCCAGACAGATTTAACCATTCTCCATCCTCCTAAAAAATAAATAAAGCTAAACTAAAATCAACAGTGTGGGACTACTTGGGATACCCACCAAACGTACGTGAGGATGGGTATCCCGTTTGCAAACAGCGTGGAAGAAAGGAGGGAATACTTACTTTCCTCATGCTCGGTCCACACGCTAACCACCAGCAAAAGTGCTGAGTCATCCGAACTATAGACACGCCGGTGCCCGTGGCCGTGAAGCGCGTGCTGTGCTGGATGCGCATGTCCGTGTTAAGGGCCTTTCTGGACTTAATGTGAAAGACGGCAAATTTACATGCGTTCATTTTAAAACTTTGGCGTGTCTGTTTTTCATCCCTTAAAATCAGGCTCGGCATGAAAGCCTTAAGAGTGAAATCTGCTATTATGAGGATCATGTCAGAAATAATCCCCTCTGTCTGCAGCATCTGGCTATTTCCCACTAACTTAGCAGTACAACGCGTGTTATAAAGCAGTCAACAGTAGTTGATCAGACACTGACCCATGGTACATACAGTTTCTCAGATATTAAATCAGTGTTTATTATAAGAGTGCATAGATGAGTGTTTATCTGAGTACGTATGTGTGTGTATATGTAGTGTATGTATATATATATCTATAGATGTATATATATATAGTGTGTATATATATATATATATATATATATATATATATATATATATATATATATATACAATGAGGTGTATAGCTATATATATATATATATTATAAGGTGTATACATTTTTAAAATAAAAAATACAAAATGGTTCCAAGTACAATAAAATAATTTGTTAAACAAAAAACTTTTGTTATTTCTTTAAGGGTCAGAGTAACTTATAGTAATATATGTGAAATACTGTGATACTGCAATAACCATGAAACCGCAATATTTTCTGAGACGATTATCATGCCGTGAAAATCTCATACCTTTGCAACCTTAGTAGTTGGGCAGACTGCTGAACTCTGCCAGGTTGTTTCGCCTGATTCAGTGGTATGTGGCACCTCATGAAAACCTGTGTTATCAGTTCCCAGTGTTCCTTAACTCCCTGTGTCTGTCTGTTCTGCAGCTCCTCTTTCCCTGAAACCAAATTCATCTGTTGTTCTGACCTACCTTTTAGCACCTCGAAGCGACTGCTGTTGTGATTTGTAACTATATAAATAAAATTGAACTGCACCTGTTTCTCCAAGGAGCTCAGTAGCCTCTCCCCTCAACTCAAATTCAGAGCTCTCCAAATAAGGCATCGCCTTCCATTCAGTCTCTGATGTTCACATTCCAACCTAGGCCTGGAATAACCATGCTTCTCACAGGTAGCACTCTTGTGCTGCCCACAGGTTCTCCAAGTCTATTGACGCAGTGTACAATAAATCTTTTAAACTGCAATCAGTGTGTCAAGGCTGTCTATTGAGCCTGACCTCTATTGAGTCCCCTATTAATCATGACAAGAACAGTTCAAAGAAATCATTAAAAGCCTAAAATTACCATGACATTCATACCCATGATGGGTGTATATAAACCTCTGATCATAACCTTACACTGGATACAGCAGGAGTTTATTGATCTTCAACCACATCCGGGACCATGTGGGCTGTCATGAGGTGTTGGACGCCTCGGTGGCACCTCCTGTTCTAAGATTCAGCTTCCTCGTCACAGGACAGTATGCCTGTGGAAGTAACTTCTTGGCGAGTATTGCATCAATGATGTGTCCTAGATTCAAGTCTTCAGGGATGGTGATCATGGAGCTTTCAATCCTGAACAGAGGAGAGTCAGAGCAGATTTAAGGATCTAAAGGGGTATCTGAGTGTTTTTGGACTGTGAAAGAACACCTCAGGAAGAAAAATTCAGCCTGACACACGCAACGCAACTCAAGTCCTGACTTAATATAACAGATGCATGCACCCACTCACCCACCAACCCTCCTCCTCTCTGATGAGAATGAGAGAAAGTTAAGAGAGCTGTTCCACTTCCTTGATGTGATTTCATCACTGCAGCTTGCTGTGTGAGAGATGCTGGCTAACATTTATTTTTTAACCATTTTTGAAAAAATCATGTTTTTTTAAAATAATTCTTAAGATCGCAAACTCGCAGGGGACAGCAATATTCTCAGACTTTGCCAACATCCAGACAGTCAGTGTGAGCGGGGTGATCTGATCATTCAACCCAAGCATTGGGACCATCACTTACGATGGAAAGCTCAAGTATTATTACTCCTGTGCTTATCCACTGGAGTATCTAATCAATAACACCCAGTTATGTATAAGTGTACAGTTATAATAACTAGGATAGAAAAAAACCCCTCATGTCTTCCTCATAGGTCATCCTCCTCTATTGCTGTGACAGACAACAATGGGAAGTTCATCAGCACCCTCAGCATGTCCTTGTACCAGGTGCTGCCTTGCACCTCTCTCACACATTATACATTTCTACCTGAGATAAATTGTAACTTTGGGAGATTAATGTTATGCAGCAGTCCCTGTAATCTTCTCTTCCTTTTCTAGGATATAAATTACATCACACGACTAGCCATACCACCTCTGGGCATCGAACTAAAAACAAATGTCTAAGTGCAGGTGGCTGCATCCAACCTGACATTGCAGTAAGAACTTATATCACCTTATATCAGCTCTGGAGCTTCTCTTCACCTGGTTTAGACCTGCATTTATAAAGCCTAGAAGTTAATTTATTTTTGAACTACTGCACTTCAGCACAGTCGTGAAATTCTTAAGTCATTCAGTTTTATTCTACTTTATCCAACTTCTACAATTCACAGGGGAACATTGCACTGTTTACTCTCACCATTGCATTTGGCTCACTTTTGTCTTTCAGAGTAATATTTTATGATTAGTGCAGCTGCTGTTCAATATAAAGGGCATAGAATAAAGCTCAGTATGAATGTGTGCATGAATGTGGCTTGTGAGTGGTAATAGGACCATAAAGCATAAAGCATGTATTATTACACAATTATCATGTTATCAAAGACTGAAGCAGATGGTGTAACTCCTTATAAAACACGACTGTCTGGCTGGAGGATCCCATTATGAATGAGACATTTCCTCTTTAAACTGTTCAAATAATTTATGCAGAATTTATGCACTGACCCTTTGGAGTCACTGCAACAATTCTGCCCCTCAGAATTTATGCACTGACGCCGTTGCTGCCCCTGCCCCTCATGTTGGCAACAAGTAGTTAAAACTACCAAAGTGTGGAAATGTCATCTCGATAGAGCAATAAATGTACTGAAATAATGTAAATTAATACATTATATTATACTTCTGTTGAGTTCACCAATAGGACTTATTGGGATAGGGCTTAGTAGGCTTTTCAATGCCAAACTTTAGTTTGTAAGAGTATTTTTAGGTTGTTGTATTAATACATTTGCATCAATAAAGCACCTCAATACTTCATCCAGCTCAAGAGGTAGTTCCTTCCATGATTGCATAACTAAAGTAAAGCATTACTAATAATGAATAGCAGCTCAGAGTGGTTCACATGATCACAATCAAAGAAAATGATTCAGCTCATGCCTTAGAAAAAAAAATTCTTCAAGTTAACTTTACTTGCATGGTACTTTAAGCTGCTCCCTTATTTCCCAAGTGGTTACCAGAGCAGATGGATCCACATATTTCATTTGGCACAGATTTTATGCCGGATGCCCTTCCCAGTGCAACCATCCCATTTATCTGGGCTTGGAACAAGCACTGGGAGTACACTAGTTTCTGAGGCTGGGTTTGTGTTCTATCCCAGTCTTGACCTGGGGATTTTTTTTTACACGTAAGGCAAATGTGTTGACGATTACACTACAGATCCACTTGAAAATAACTCTACTTATTATCTTGTAAAAAAAAAACAAAAAAACCCCCAAAAAAGCAAAAAAACCCAAAACAAAACAAACAGGCGACTTGATTATAAATGTGTTTATGAAAACAAACACGCTGAAGATGAAAAAATATTACCTAAAATGGCAACAAGAAGCAAATCATGCTGAAGCAGGGCAGTACTTTGAACAGAACAACAAATCAGTTGGAGGTTTGTTTTTGTTCTTTGCAGAACTAACAAATGAAAAAAGTCTAAGTGCTTTAACTCCAATTATATACCAAAACTGGTCAGCGTACATTTGCAAATCAATTTTTTAATGATAATTTTTAATGCTTGTACTAAAACATACCACGGTAAGGAAGCTCTGTTTCTGTCCTGCAGTCATCCAGCTCCAGCATCCAGCTGTTAAGCTTCATTTAACTGTTATGTTTGCAAGCAGAAACAACAGAAATGAGTGATGGATTATTTATATCTTTCTTTTACAGTAAATATTCAATTTCACTTTAGGCAAGATTACTGATGCTGGCATAGACTATAAATAAAAGATAGACATAGCCAACGTGAAATCAGTCATCGGTACGTGACGGATCACCATCTTGGTGTTATGATACTGGAGAAGTTGTTGGCGTATAGTACCAACTTGCCAGTCACAGTACGGCCTGCATTAACCCTTTATACTCCAATAGAATTATATTAGAGTATTCCATAGTCCTGAGAATTCTGAAAGCGACGGGAACTCTGATGACTACTTATGATTTGTACTCTTACATTTTTATCATTTCTTTCTCAGTTTCTCTTCCTCCTATTTTTCATCTCCCTGCTCCACCACTGCTCTCCTCCCTCACCTCCACCTCATCCTCTTCCTCCTCATCTGAAGCCTCATCTTGTGAACTGAAGTCAGGGCTCTAACATAAGAATAGGTGTATAAATATGCCTCTTTATTACAGATATTGTTACTGTTACTTATTGTCAGCACATTTGACATGTGACCCTCCCGTCTCCAGACAGCTGACAACAAGCCAGCTAAAACAACAAATGAGTTATATCCTAACATTATTCCAGCTTACTTTAGACTTGATTGTCCTAAAAGTTGAGTTTTCCTTCTGATAAACAGTTTGATTAAATTCTCACAAGTGTAACAAGTTTAGATTCACTTCAAGGAAAGTTTTAGTAACACCGGCTAACAGCGACAAAGCAGCTGCGCTTGCTAATAGAAATGTTCAGGATATCCTCAACAACTCACCTAAATATCGCTCATATTTAGAGATATTGCTCAAATGCAAGAAAGCAGTCCTACAAATTTGTTTAATATGTACATTGAAGGACATATCCTGATCAAAAATGACTCCATGATTCCTCACAGTGTTACTGGAGGTAGTGTAAGTATCTGGTTAGACACCATGTTTCTAAGATTTTTATGGTTTAATACAATAACCTCCATTTTATCTGAATTTAAAAGCAGGAAATTAGAAGTCATCCAGGCCTTTATGTCTTTAAGACATTCCTGCAGTTTAAGTAATTGGTGTGTGTCAGGTGGCTTTATGGATAGATAAAGCTGAGTATCAGCCGTATAGCAATGAAAATGCACACTATGCCTTCTAATAATACTGCCTAAGGGATTTAAGTACAGTGTTAATAGAACTGGTCCTAGCACGGAACCCTGTGGAACTCCATATTTAACCTTAGTGTGTGAGAAGACTCCCCATTTACACAGACAAATTGGAGTCTATGAGATAGATATGATTCAAACTACTACAGCACAGTACCTTTAATACCTACCGCATGCTCTAATCTCTGTAATAAAATATTACGGTCAACAGTATCAAATTGCACTGAGGTCTAGCAGGACAAGCCCTGAGAGAATTATTCCCATCTCACTGAGTCTCAAATCACACGACTGTCTGAGGATCCTACCTGTAACCTGGAGTCTCTGACCCAATTCTTTCTCCACTGGTATTTTGTTCTTCTTGATTGGTGCTATGCCCATGTCTTTCCACAGCCCCCCAACTCCACCTTCTTTAATCTGTTTGTCTTGTAAATCACAAAGACACTTGAAAACACCCCATGGAAACAAAGTGTCAGATGCCTCCTCTTTGTAACTTGCAACTTGAATTTTTTCCATTCCTCTAAGATTTGATAATGAGCTGTGTTTCAGAGTCCAGCAGCTATTTAAAAATGTATGCACGCGTTCAGGTTTTTCCTTTCTTCTGTGTAATAAGCAAAGCACAGCTACCAAAATCCTAAGGGAACTAGAATCTTAATTTTATCTCCATTTCATTCATTAATACATTGCCTGTATTTACCTGCATTAGGTGCAACTGGGTCACTTGTGAGGTTCACTTTTTATTAAAAGGTGCTCCATTGATGAGCTGACTACCATGCTGGAGAATGGAGATTGCCAGAAGGCTCGCTTCTACTTCCCAGGGTTCCACTTCATCGAACAACAGAATGAAATAATCTCCACCTGCTATCTGCACTGCACCACCCGACTCTGTGAGCGCAGATCCTGCAGCACCTTCAAGGTAGGAGGGTACCACATGAATTTCAAGCAGCAATCTCAATTCAGGCCAGATCCCCAGCTCATGTCTCCACATATGGTCTGATCCACAGCAATGCCAGAGGAAGAGGAGGAACACGGGGACCACAGTTGTCCAGGAGGGCATCACTGAGCCGCCTGTGCTCACAGGGGCTATAAAAACCATATGTTTGTCTTTCTTTTCATGCAGATTTCATACAGTGCCCCAATAAGAGATACTTAAATATGCCACAGAGACACGAATAACATTCAGGTGGTTGAGCTCTGTATCATTAAAGGCATAGTCTGACATTTTGAGAAATGCTATTCACCCCCTTGCTCAAAGTTTAATGAGAAGACATACTACTCTCACCCATTTTTTATGTTGAACTATGTTGAACTTGCAAGCTTAAAACTGGTATTGACACTCTGATCCAGCTCTAGGCAAGCATCAACCCTCTGAGCTGATTATGATATAGGCAAAAAAGATGCCTCTAGAGGAGACTAAATGGAGAAAAAATAACAATGAATACAGGACAAAAAAACAGAAAATCATTTGCTAAAATGTAGTACACAAAATTCACATTGTCAATAAAGATGTTATAAAATCTATGGCATGACTAAACTGTCTGAGTTCTGCCTTCAGTCAGTGTTTTGCTTTTGGCAAATGTGTAGTTTCAAAGATGGCAAAAGCCCTCATTACAACTTTGTGATATTTCTCTTCTGTTTTTATCCCCTTTTTTCCTGTAATTTCATTTCTCTTTTCAATATTTTGGTAATTATAATATTGTGCCTCTCATAATGAAATATTGATGTTTCCTGTCTTTCTCGCAGCCATTCTCTCCAAAGAAGAGGATAAGTGTGTTATGTATTAACTTGACACCAATGAGAGCCGCTATTCACAAAGTTTTTACTAATTAGATTCCTCCAGAAATGAAAGGTCCTTGTAATCTGCAGCAAGTCTGTTGTCTGCCATAATAAAAGCATCCCATAATGGTGTGTCTCTCATTTGTGCATAGCGCTGTCTGGTGGACTACCTAATGGAAAGGGCGCATCTTTGGGCCTGGGAATGGCTGCGGCTGTACTAATTGTGACAGGGAAGGCAGCCATTTTGATGGCGGCGTCTTTTTATTGAAAACATAAGTGGCTGAGCTTAGCAGCAGCCCATGATGTTGATGAACAGAGGTCAGCGCAGGGTAAACGACATCATGAGTTTGACAGGGTGACATTCACATATGAGTGGAGGTCTATAATGCATGTATGTAGGACTCTGCAGCGCTGAATCAAAATGATTGATTGGGACGCTCGCTCACTCCTTCAGCAAGGTACGCAAGGTGAAGTCTGAGTAATTCTCAAAATACAGAAAGAAGCTAATCTGTCACCTTAAAGGCCACACATTATGAAATGATGAACTACACTTGTTTGCTAAGAAAGAGTGGTACATTAGTGTGAATTTTTTTGATGCAACAAACACCACACAAAAAAATGACTCACTGAGTTTTATTACTGCTGTTATCTGAATTTGGTAACTTTTAGGCTGACATCATCCAGGTGTTTCTCTTTTTGTCCTGGCTTTAAGTTAAGGTAACCAACCACCTGCTTCAGCCGTACACTTGCCAGCTGTTCAACCGCTTATTAACGCAAATATTGCATCAGCCAATCACATGGCAGCAACACAGTGCATTTAGGCATGTAGCCATGGGCAAGATGACCTGCTGAAGTTCAAACTGAGCATCAGAATGGGGTAGGGTGGTGATTTATTTGAACACGGCAGGGTGGTCTGAGTATTTCAGAAACTGAGGAGAACCAAAGTAGGCAGGAGAGCATCTCTGAACACACAACAGATGAAACTTTGAAGCAGATGGGCTACAGCAGCAGAAGACCACCCTGGTGCCACGTCTGTTGGCCAAGAACAGGAAACTAGCACAGCCTCACTAAAATTGGATAATGGAAGATTGGAAAAACAAGTCTCGATTTCTACTGTGACATTCAGATTGTAGGGTCAGAAAGAACATGAAAGCATGGACCCATCCTGTTTCAGGTTGCTGGTGGTGGTATAATTTCTTGGCACTCTTCGGACACCTTACTCCAAAATGAGAATTGTTTAAACACCACAGGCTACTTGAATATTGCTGCTGGCCTTGTCCACCACAGAGTATCCATCTTCTGATGCCTGCTTCCAGCAGGGTATCACACCATGTCACGAAACAAAAATCATCTCAAACTGGTTTCTTCAACATGACCGTTCACTGTACCCAGATGGCTTCCAAGATCTCAGTCCACCTAATGCTATCATGTCAATATGGACCAAAATCTGAGGAATGTTTCCAGCACCCTTTGAATCGATGCAATGAAGAATTAAGGCAGTTCTGAATTAAAGCAGGTGTCGCTGTAAGTCTACATTCAGTGGCTGTGAGTATATATTTAGCATACGGACACTTCTCGGCAAGAAAGGGAATGAGCATATTTTCCATTACATCAGACGGTTCCTTTATGTTCACCTGACATAAAGAAAAAAATTAATGAATGACAATAGCGTTAGCATTTCTGCATTCCTGTCTCGCATTTAATGCGAGTTACTGTCAGCATGTAAATAAGCTTTGATTTAAGCACTCGGCTCCTTGTTTATGTGGTGAGCAGTTCATGAATAAAAATCCACAAAATTGGTGGATAAATCGTGAACACAGCTGATATACGCTATATATATATGAACTGCACACTGGTGTATTTCTAACAATCTTCTCATTTGGAACCTCTGTGTGATGGCTTTACAGCGTACATTAGTTTGTGCAAGTCAGAGCTGACGTGTTGCATGTGTAATTAAATAAATTTTTATATATAAAATAAGTGTAACATTACCTTGCAGTCTACAAGGAATATTAAGTGGTAAGGGTATCACACAAAAGAGAATGATTGGGGTATATATAGTTATTTCTCTGTAGATTTTACTGCTGTGTGTGGTGTATTCAGTCATAAAAAATATCAAGGGAGTAAATTCAGTCATACTTGCAATATCTTCAGTTTCTATAAGGTGATTGGTTGCTGTTGTGTATATTTTCCATGTTTCCCAATTGTCCACGCATGAATTATTACTATTAAAGCTCACAGGATATGAAACAAGAGTTTTTGTTTTCAAAGCTATACTGTACAAGTCCTGTTTTCGACTGCATCTCACAATCCACATGAAACAATTCCTGATACACAAGAAGGCTTTGGATGTCTTTGGTTCAAGGAAATGAAAGGATTCATGCATTAAACTGAGTAAAACTGGCGCACATACTTATATGCTTTTTTATAACCGGAGGCATGTGGGTCATCCTCAAGAAACGAATGAAAGTATTTGAAATTTATGCTTTCAGGAATTTCCTTCTGTCTGAGGTTTGATGTGTTCTTTGCTTTGGAAGCGCAGAAGATGAAAGAAAGTTTGTTTTAAGGTTTGCAGGGTGATGTTTTTGTAATGATCCTCCACTAGAGGGTGTCTAATCACCATTTTTTTTTAATCTTTTTTTTTTTTTTTTAGGCTGGTATTACAGTTTAACTGTCAACAGTGCCATTAATTAATACAATTTGTGCACAGTTTTACACACAGGAATATCTAGGATAGAGGATTTAGATAGGATTAGTTTTCTTGGATCCCCACAATCCTAACCTCTCTCCACAGCTCTTTAAAGTTTTTCTGCCTGTCTGAAACCCTGAGAAGTCTACAGGCTGCCTGTTTTTCTGGTCATGATGGGTGAGATCGATTTCTGAGCGACCCTGTGAAAACTGAAATGTCTTCCCCCTGTAAACCATAAAAAGAACAAGCAAAGCCATCAGTGGACTTGACAAACGATCTAATTAGGAGTTGCAGTATTGTTAAGTAGGCCATGACAAACTTCATGACAAGACGACCCACTTTGAAGCATGAGGGGGATAAATCAGCTGAGCTGGAAGGCAGTGCTCCATTAACACTGCAGTAACTGTATGTTCAGGATAAATCTACCATTTATGAGTTCCCTGTAATTTAATTAAACCAACAGGGATAAACGTGTGCTCTGGTGCTCTCTAATGGTGTGGACATTAACCTTTGAATCCAGCTGCTTCGCCCTCTAAAATGTTAACAGCCGCGGGGGATGAGCAGCAGCTAGAAATCTGTATTGCATTTCCATATGATGCTCGTGACAATGCACATTTTAATCACCTTTCATTTAAAGTCAAGTCATGCTGCAGTGCATGCCCATATGAAGTGTGTGTTGTTGTCTCCAAATATTTTTATTTGTATCTATCTGATGTGTCTGAGAATTAAGCCTCTTTACTATAGACCTTAATATTTTGGCCAGTTTTGTCCTCAGCTGAAAGAATAATTGTCCTGTCATTTTCATTCTAATTAATATGCATATGAGTCTGTCTGTAGGCTATACATTAGGCTTAGCAGACAGCGCAATCATAAAAAATTGATGGACCAGCTGCAATTTAGGACAAGAAGACTCGTGCAACATGAAGACTCTTGGAATATGATGACGTTGAACAAACAGTGTCAAAATCTTGCTAATGGGCTGATGTGACGTGTTAATATGCTAACAGAAAATAAAACAGGATTTTTTCCTTTTCAAGGCAGGGGGAATATAAAATACTTTACCGAGATAGCACTGGGCTGCTGAGGAGGCAAAATCAAACTGGAAGGTCCAGCTGTTCCATTAACCTTTTGTAATGAAGCAGAGGAGATGTGAAACTTGGCAAAATGCAATGTCATATTAAGAGGAAGAAGGACAATGAGTGAACAGAGCAGCATTCCTTTAGTAGTAAAACCTCCATGTCTTTAAATGAATTTTTCAACATCTGAAGAGATACAGTTAGTCGGTTTCTTGCAGAGAACTTGATGAACTACTACTCTCACGCCTGAACTAATGACTGAGCTGGGGTTTCTGGGAGTAACAAAATCCACCTACGAGCACCTCTAATTACTCCTTTGTCTTAATATGGCTGTGTCATTAAAAAAATAGTCTGGCACACAATCTCGTAAAACTTATTGGATTTTACTACTTTTTGTTACCTTTGGAGCCATGGTAATCCCCCATTTTCGCCAGTCTTTGTGCTAGGCTTAAAACTAAGCTAACTCCCCAGGCTTTGGCTTAGCAGTAGCCAACAGACAAATATGACAGTGGTGTCAATTTAACTGTCTGCACATTTTAATAGTGTGGTTAACTGGCTTTCCAAGATGGGACGTCACAGCACTGATGAATGATGAAGACAGCACATTTATAGCCACAGACGGGAGAAGATGCTTCGGGTAGGAGTTGTTGTGGGGATTGCACGATGCGTTTAGTCCCGGCAGGGTTGAAGTGAGTTGTTAGTCATTTTTTAACTCTTCTCACTGTTTTTCGAAAGTCTATTTCTCAAAGTTTGCACACCTGCTCCAAGCTAACTCATCAAGCTCTTGGTATTTAAAGGCTGAATGGTGCTGCTGTTCCCCATCGGATCCATAAAACTGTTCACCTGGATTCCTGCCCTTCCGAGGAGTTTTGCAATCACCATCTATCAGTCTTGCCTGAACCAGTCAGCTGCACTCAATACCTGCAAAGTAAAGTACCTACCTGTACTCCACCCACCTGCCCACTCTCCACCGCCACTCACCCATACACTTTGGGATCATGCTTACCAGATGTTTACTGCCTGGAACATCTGTTCAAGAGACAAGGACAGTTAAAACAAATCATAAATACTGCAAGATCTTTGGCCATTCCTAGCTCCATTTAAAGAAATAATCATGTAAGAATAAGCATGTAAGAAAACATTCAAATAGACACTTAGCACTCAAAGGAAAAGAGATTTACACATTAACCATCCACGCTTACTTTTACTGTCAAAGTCAACACCGAACACAGCGCTGCACCTGCACCTCACTTTTTAGCATAACACTCCCAAACATTGTAATTTCCAGATAAAACTGATGAGCTGATAACAAGCATTCATCACCAGCTCTGCCCTGGTTGTTGTGAAATTCAGATTTGTAAAATATCTTGATGATGAGAAAATGTCCATTTGTATATTCACATGCAAAGTGAGGACATTATATCATCAACTAACAGTCAGTTATAAAATTATTTATAATCACTGTCTGGTAGCAGAGGCTGAAAATCTGGCCTTTTACTCCAAAAGTATTCTTTCATATTTTCATACTGATCAAACTTTTTATCATACTGGGTATATCTGTAAGTGTTTGTGCGCTCTTGCCGGCAAAGAAATGCATCATGTTTATTGTAGGTGCTGCTGTTATGCTGACAGTGATGATCTACTGGGTTTTAATATTTTTGTTGGATTGACTGAAAAATTCACTGCGTAGCCATTTTCTTGCTGCACCAGTTTACGACTGTAGTGACTACACTGTGGTCACAGACATGATTGACCGAAGCAACTGTAGAATCACCATTTCCACTTTTGAAAACTTACTTAAATAATTATATAATAAAATTTGAAAAATAACAGACAGTTATGATTCCCAGGGGGTAACACTACTTTTCAAATAATTGTCTGTTTTTGTGGGGACAGAGAGCTTGTTGACATCAGATGGCATCAAATAAAAGGCAAAATCTAATAAATTTTTATAATTTAAATGTTAGGAAATTAAATGTGATATGGCAAAGTTTCGTAAGTGATCAAAAGTTTCTATAAGCTAAACACTGTTTTGACCAATTTCTACCCACATGAACAACAACAAGTTCTTGTTCAATAGCACAAATGAATTCATCCAATTACTTTATTCAGATTATTGGAACACCACATTTATATGCTAACAGCCAGTCTTCTCATTTCACATTAGCAATTACCTTCTACTAAAGTAAGACCTAGCTAACATAGTCCCCAGTTGCACAGGCCTTGAGTGTCATGTGACACTGTGGCAAGCAGGTTGAGGACCCCAGTGCAGGACTCAGAACAGGACTGAACTCTTAACATCAGTTTTTATTGCTGGACACTCTGGACAGATGGAGCTGGACTGGAGCCAGCAGAACAAATTAAAAACTTACTTGGAATAAGAATACTGACTGATGGCGAGCATACAGCGGGAGGCGCCGGTCACAACAAGGGCTTAAATATACACAGGAGATGATTAGGGAGGAGGGAAACAGCTGGGGAAACCAGGGCACGGGTGCTGTGCAGGGCACTCGAAATAGAGAACACAGCGAAACCAGGAATTAAATATAAATAAACTATAACCAAGAGCCTGAGGATGCAAACAAGGAAACCCAGTAGAAACTATAAGGAAAAACATACAAATTCAAAGCTCCAAAAACCCATAACAACTTGATAAACACTGGGGAACATTAAATAACAGAATATGAAAGTCCAAAGAACTGAAAACAGTGGGTCACAAACCCAGGGCCATGTCATAGAAACTGGTCAGCAACCTTGTGTCAACCTCTGGTCTGGTCTGTTCCCCAACCGGTTGGCAAGTGGTTGCTGGCAATTCTTAGGTGAAACTGGTTGCAAAGAGGTATACGGTGCTGTACTGAAAACATTGCAGTAGCTTTAGTCACTAGTAGATTCCTGCTGGAAAATGATGAATTGTTTGCAAACACTCTCCAACTACTCATTAACCCTTTTGCGGACTTCCGTTAACAATTACCATAATAACCTTATGTTAGGTGTAAAGAGCGATTTCTCAGCTTTCAGAAACCATTAGAATTTTTCCAATAGGACAAACGACCGCATAATTTTGGTAATTCAAAGTGTGTTTTATCAGACATTTCAGCAGTGATACCCTCGGCGTTAACGGCGATTGTCTGCTGTTAAAGGGTTAAGTGGTAGTAAAACTGTGTAAAATGCAACACAAAGTAGAAACAGAAAACATTCACCCTCAGAGTAAAAGCTGCGCCTTTTAGAATATTTTGTGGTGAGTCACAGCTTTTATTTTGAAAGCAAATGTTTTCCATTTCGAGTTTGTGTTGCAATTTTTAAGTTTCCCTACCACTCAGGCAGTATTATCAAATGTTTGTAGACAAGCCGGCATCTTGAATCGAAGTCAAAGTTTTTGGTGCAATGTCTACAACCACTGAATGCTCTCTATTTCCGGTTTGTGTTGCACTCTATACAGTTTTGCAAACCACTCAGTGAGTAGTTGGTATTTGCCAAAAAGTTGGTGTCTTCCATGCAAAGCACGAGCTACTGCGGCAATCTGCTAGCAACCAAAGCAATCACAAAGGGGTTTTTAGTCCAGCACCAAATACTTTATCCCAACCAGTTTCATCTACCAGCTCCCAGCAACCTTCAGCAACCACTTGCCAACCAGTTCGGGAATATAATTTTTTCCCTAGCGATCAGGGGGTTGCTAACCAGTTGCTGGGCCTGTGTAACTTATGCTTTTATGTAAATAAAATGTTAATGACAAGAAACAACTAATTAAAGGCTTTCAGAGTCATATTTCTCGGTTTCTTCTTCCATTTTGCCTCATTTGTGATTTTTGACAATTGCTTCACTTTTGTTAACCACATAAATGCTGTTGTCAGCAATTTCTTCCAGGTAGGGGTCCTTGCAAAGGCTAAGACTTTGAGAAAGTAGTTCATGCCTTCATTTCATTCCAGGTTTGATTATGTAATAACCTTAATTTTGGAATCTGTCGACTTTTGCTTTCTCATCTGCAACTTGTCCAAAATGTGGCAGCTTGACTCCTGACATTAGCATGCAAGCGAGACCATATATCACCTGTTTTGGCTTCTTTGCACTGGCTCCCAGTGCATTTTAGAATCAATTTTAAGATTTTATTGCTTTATTCTAAGGCATTAAATAGACTAGCAAATTTCATTTCTGATCCTTTAACTATGCATACTCCCAAAAGGCCATTGAGGTCAGCTGACCAGATATTCTGGTTGTACTGAGAAGCAGAATTAAGCCTAGAGGAGATAAGGCCTTTGCTGTAGTTGCCCCTAAACTTTGGAACAGCCAGACCCCGAAAATAGGACCTCAACAACACTTGATATCTTCAAAACCCATCTGAAAACACTAAATGTGCTTAAATGTGCTAATGAATAAACTGACTTGACTTGCCTTGACTCACATAAATATAACTGTCTCCTGGTTTATAGAAATTACTTAGATAGATTACAGATGTGAAAGTCACAGTGACAATCTCATCTAATACTAAAACAGTGTATTAAAATACAAATCTAACAGTAGCCTCTCTCCAAAAAAGTAAATAAAACTTCCCCCATCTTGTTATCATTGATTAGGTTCACATGCTTCTTGTTACCCAGCTGTTTCCACTTCCTTAGTTATCTCTCAGCACGTTTTGAGTGCATTTATACACCTCGTCTTTCAGCTGTAGCTTGCGTCTCAGGACTGTTTTGCCTCTGATTTTTTGGATTTGTGGTTTTGTTATAATAAAGACTTTCTTTTCGTTCATTTCAAGTCTGTCTCTGAAGTTTGCGTTTGGTCCTCCACCTCTGCTACACTTGAAAACATGACATTTAAAGGTCTTTATAGGCAGCTAGCTGTTATATGCATTTGACAGTAGTCTTCCTTTTTATTATACTACACATCTTGGTGTCTCCTGCTTCACCTTATCAATTAGATTCATCATATTATGATAAGGTGGTCTCTGACTCTTTTTTTCTCTCTCTCTGAGCAAGAATGTGAAGAATCCTTTGGTGCTCAGTGATATAATAAAGCCAAGCAAATATGTCTTATATCAACAAAAGTCTATTGTTTGGTGTAATAAAATGAAAATCTAAAAGATATTTCCTAAGATTTTACACAAAATCAAAGTATATTTAAAGGTCTTTTGAAAAATGTTGTATAAAGCCTTTTGTGGCTTGAGGGAGCTGCATAAAATCTGATAAACTGATTCAAATCACTTGAGTCAGCATCAGCTGGGGGTGAAGACTACAAGTTTGAAAAAGAGAAAAAAAAATCTGGGGATGAGCAGTTAGAAAGACGGGAGCTTACCATACCTCTGTAGACCTCTCCTTTCTGCTTGAGACTCATAGCTCGAGGCTATGTGAGCTGCTACCAGTGTAACGCGCATGGATCTGCTTGTGATTTCAACAAGAACCCGAGGTTTTCTCAGTCTGCAGCTGGTGTTTATGTGATACAATATGAATGCAGCATATGCCCAAGTGTAGCACAGCATCAATGCAGTGTATCTGGTATGTGTGAGTCAGTGTCGGTCCAATTAGTGCTGAGAGCCAGACTGGACACACTACTCACACTGTTGAGCCTTCAGGGGTATTGTGGGATAAATCCAGCAACGATCTACGCTGGTGCCCATTTCACCGTATATGTCCTACCAGACCAGATTACTTCCAATCATTGATCGCTGCAAAATGTGAGACAAAAAGATAAACTGAAAGTAGGGGAGAAAAGTCTCAACCGTCATGAAGACAGTTTGATTGGCATGTAGCTTGAAGCATAATATGTGATGTATGAGCATCAAAGCTTAAGACTCGTATTAGCATTAATTTTCAAAAGTAAATGTGGAGCTTTACAGACAGACTTATAACTCTAGAAAGAAGAGCTTGATGGGTCTAATTTAGGGGATAGAGAGTAAACTTTGAGCCAATCAGGTTCCAGTGAGTTCAGCTCAGTTAAATGCAACAATAAAATTAGCTGTGAGAAGACATTCAAGTGAGACCAAGAAAAGTGTGAATCACTCTTATTAAAATTAGTACCAAAATATCTTTTCTGAATGTTTTTTCAACCCCGGGATTTGACGAGCTTCTTTGTTTTAAATGAGTGCAATCAGGAACTCTGGTTGCCAAAATGAGCAACGGGAAAAAAGGTCATGACACAAAGTAGTGATGATTTTCCAGTTGAACAACACATTTGGACTTTTTAAGCTAATTTTAATGCCTTCAGAACTGCCTGAATTCTTCATGTTATAGATTCAACAAGGTGCTGGAAATATCAGAGATTTTGGTCCATATTGACATGATAGCATCACACAGATGTGCCAGGTATTTATCTATGATGTGAATCTCCTGTTCCACCACATCCCAAAGGGTATCAGATTTAAATATGGTGATTGTGGAGGCCATTTGAGTGCACTGAACTTATATTGCCATGTTCAAGAAAGCCATTTTCTGACCGTACCATTCAAACACTGTAATAGAAACTGAGCCTCACCAGACCAGACAATGTTTTTTAGTCCGCTGTTGTCCAATTTTGGTGTTTCTGTGTGAATTTTAGCCTCAGTTTCCTGTTCTTGGCTGACTAGAGTGGCAGTGTGGTTTTCCGCAACTGTAGCCCATCTGCTTTGATCTTCGGTGTATGTATATATATATATATATATATATATATATATATGTTTTTTTTTGATGAAATGATGTAAAAATAAAATAAAATAAATGAAAGTATGTTTAGTAAACTGGGATTTAAAGAAATGAGGTTCAGAAGAAACCAATGGCCAAAAGCTACTGAGATAGACATATTATTTGTTTTGTCTTTTAATGAGATTTAATAGAAAAAAAAGCCACTTTTATTACTTAGTTATGGATTCATTGTTTTTTGGGGCACTAGGGCAACAGCTGAATAGGCTGTGGAACACAACAATGACACATTATGGGCTAGTATTTCCAGAGTATTAGCAAATAGTTGTGCACATTAACAGTTAGAAGAACATTATTAATAAATGATGGACCTGTTTTTTCCTTACAAACTACTGAAGGAAATATGTAGCTGCTGAATGCTCCACTACCACAAATTCCTAACCTTGTCTGCTGTTTTGTGCTAAGCAGAGTTTTCAGAGCTTGTTTTTGCTGTGAAACCTGCAGATGAAAACATTACAAAAGCAGTTACAATGAACCCAACCAGATTGCTTTAACTAAAAGGAAATGTGTTAAATTGCTCGGCAGAGCTGAAGAAGACTGCAGAGCAGATCTTTCAAGCTACACATTGTTACTTGATCCGCTGAACTTTAAATACTATTGTGTGAGTCTTCAGCACCTCATTACTCAGCTCATCAGGTAAAATTACAAGTAGGTGCAGGCCTTTGGTGTGCTGACTGAAGACAAACAGATTAGAGGCTTTTGGTGTGCAAACTTCAGGCTGCTAAAATATCACATCCCCATCAAAAAGACTGAATAATACTATTCTGGATGAGCGGATGCCATACCTGCTGTTAAAATCCCTCTCAAAGGTTTTTCAGGGTGTCTATATTATTGAAGTGTGCATCCTTTACACCTGGTGAGTACAAAAAACACTGGAATGCCTGTGAGAGGAACTGGCCACCCAAGAGAAGCATTAAGTGATGTCTGTGCCCGATCACTTCAGACTCCCTAAAAGCATAAGAAAATTCACTTTGAGTTCAGCTCAGTTTAAAGCTGTCTGAGAGAGAGCCCATTATCCATTATTTTCTTCCTTTTAGAATTATGGCAATTGCTATTCAGAATCATTTCATTGCCTGCATTTGGATAGGCCATTGTTGTGTTTTGAATAAATTGCCCGAAAAGTGAAAAAGGCCAGCATCACCTTGTCCCACTTCATCTTAACTTATTTGTCAAGCTGTCCGTCATCCGTTCAATGGGGGGGCTCCTTGTTAATGATTGATGCGGCACCTCTTAATGTGATGGATGAATCGCCTGCTGCCACACTCCCCTCCCCCACTGCCCACCAACCACCACTACCGCTACATTGTAGAGGAGACACACGCCTTGTGTCCATCCATGGAGGAACAAAGAGACATTCAATTTAAGCCCCATCAATAATGTACAGCTGAGGAGGCCTTTAGCTAAAGGGGGCCCTTTAAAAGCTGGGTCACTGTGGTGGTGAAGCAATACTTTTTGACTGGTTTATTATCTCCGGATCTGTACACTGAGTCGTGTATAGTATTGTTTTATTTATTGCAGCATGGCAGCATCACTGTGATGTCTGAGAGCCCTCTTGAGCTGCTTTGTTTCTCTGGAGGCTTGAGCCCAGGCGCTGGCGAATATGTCAAAACCAAGATAAGAAGAGTGCCACAGCTTTTGATTTATCACCCATGTCATATATTTGCACACGCTGCCAGTAAAAGGGAAATATGCATGCCTTAAGTAGAATCTGGACGTAAGCATGACTGTGTACAAAATGTGACATTTTTGAGAGTTTGTTTTGTTATATATTTATATTGAAACTATAAAGACGCAGTGTGATAAGAGAGAAAAGACAATAAAAGACAGAAAATGGAGCACGAAACAATCCAGCTTAATAAAATAAAAATGACAGAAAAACAAGGCTGTAAAAATAAGCCACAGACAAAAGAAGTTATCTCTGATCTCGTCGTTCTAGAGTTGAGTCTCACAATTGGAAACAGCCCACATGGAGCTCTCTGGCTATGCGCAGTGTCTAATGGGTTAGGCTAAAGGTCAGGGTCATAGCTTGGGGATAAACAGAGATGTATTTGGAAATGAATCAATATCCATCCAAATATGGAAAAGGAAGCAGTGATTCTCTGGTAGAGCATGATGTTTTGTAGGCTACCACTTCAAAATCCTTGCATAAATGCTTCGCACGCCGAAATGCTGTGATATGTTCAGAACCGAGTAAATAACGCTGTCAGGCTTTGTTTATGGTCCAGTGTCAATTAAATAATAAATGTGTTATATTACCATCATACAACGACTATTACTGTCTTTAAAAATGTGCAATTTAGTTCTTAGATTCGCTTTTTTGAGAGCATAAATTCATAATCACAAGTACAGTGACGTGTCAGTCGCCGTCTAGGGTACCTAGTGGAAATGGAGGGACTACAAACCAATTTTCAGCTAGTTAGAGGAATAAATGCCGTCAGTGCAGGTGGCAAAACCAGTGCCAGTAGCAACAGATTTTTACCAGTTATTAATCTTACATCCACTGTTGCTTTATTGATTGGTTTTTGCGTGATAAATTGTTTTATTCTATGTGAAGGATGTAAGTATTACATGTAGTCAAAGTCTCCACAAGTGGTAGCACAAGAATGTCAGGCAAATGCGTAATCATTATCTTCATTAAGCACACAGTTTAGGAAAACACAAATCTGTCAGTATGTAGTGAACTAACCAAAGTCCCAGCACTGAAACACAGGAAATGTTGACGAGCTCAGATTCAGCAGGTGTAATGTTTGTCATGTTTAGCCTCACAGTTTAACATTCTAGCATGCTATGCTTAGCATTAAACACAGTGTACAAGTGGGTGGCACTGTGGTGCAATGGCTAGCACCTCATAGAAAGAAGGTCCTGGGTTTGAATCCACTGCTTGGGGAGTTCCTGGGGCCATGTGTAGTTTTGTGGAGTGTTAGCCCTGTGATAGACTGCTGACTTGTCCAAGCCCTCTAAATCCAGAACATCTGAAATAGGCTACCCTGAAATGGATAGATGGATGGATGGACTGTGTCTAAGTGAAAATGACACGAAAGTTATCAGTGTTACAGGCAACTGAATAGATACCAAAGCATGCGATGTTTTTTTTTGACCCGATGAAGCTAGAGTAAAGACAAATGAGAATCATCAAGTAGTGACTGAAGCAAAAGTTGGCTTCATCTTTTCAGGATCATGAATATGATAACGAGATTCTGTTGTAGTCATTCTGTTTCCAGTCAGGAATAGAACTTGAAGAGCCACGTGGATAATGTGGATAAAAAAGGAGCATGTGGAGTGCCTGACATTGGGCCAACCAGTTTATGACATTTGTGACAATTATGATACCGATTCCTTCTCTATATTAGGCCTCAACATTTGGCTTTAAAGTTAGGAAAGGCAGCAGAGATCATTTCAGATGTGTCTCTGTTACTTGGATCAAAACATTCAGCTGTATCTGGGTAAAACTTAAAGGTGAGTTTATGACTTTGACTCTTCTGGCCCAAGGGTAACACATTACAGGAAACAGAAACCCTAAGGGGGCCCCCTGCTGTGCCTTTTTTTTTCCAACTGGAAAGGAAGCAAAAATTTCCAGTACAAAAAGAGAAAATATAACTGTTTTAAAGCAGGTTGATTGTAGCAAAGTTTAACTCACACAATCAGTGGTGCCAAAAGCGTAGGGATCAAGAGTAAGGTCTAGAATGACCAAAACAGATGTTTTTTCCTCTGTCACCTGCTAAAAGAATGCAGTTTAGTGCTTTCATAAAGTTTAAAAGCCTGTCCAACACTTCTGCTTGCTGAATGCAATCAGCTGATTAGCAATTAGGTTTTCAAGGAGCATAAATGAAGCTGGCCCTCGTTGTGCCTAAAGACTGAATGATGAGCTTTACACTGGCTAGACATTTGAGCACTGACCTTCATAATAGGCTTCCTGTTGGCAAAAAGCAGCTGGAAGCTTGTTTTTTTTTTTTTTTTTTTTGCACAGTGTGGTTATTTTTCTCCTAATTTTTTGTTACCACCAATATAATCTAATAATCCCCAAAAGAGGCATTTTTACATTTGGTAGTCAGGGTCAAGCAGCAGTCACACCTGTTCACATGCAGGAATCTGTAGTCCATTTAGTCCTTCTGGTAGCCTGAGACCAACTTAGAGCATAGAGGGCAAGGGACAAGCAGCACTTACACAAACAACCACATCCCCCTCGAACAATACAAATGTCCTTCAACACTACTGCCTGAGATGGGCAGCTTTGCCCCCAATCCATCTGTGGCCACTGGGGAGCCTGTGGGGATCATAGTTCATAATTCATAGAAGCAGCCAGACACCCAGAGAGAGAGAGACATACCCAGGCTTGCCCAGATGAACCAGCCCCTTTTCATTATGCATATGGATCTCCAGCTTCAAGACTCCAAAAGCAAACATTGGATGCTCTGATTTTTTTTTTTTTTTTTTTTTTGAGGGTTGTGTATGTGAGTTATTAGCTTGGTCAGATATGCACACATGCACAGTCCCTGGGCTGGCACTGTATGCAGAATATATAGTAATTGCATAAATTCCAGACTGAAGTTGACTCGAGTTGGTGTTTGCATAGGTCAGTGATTAAGCTGAAGTACTCCAGGGATGTAAAGCGGTGACAAACCAAGTGCACTAAAGGTTTTGATGAATCCAGTCACTGAAGTCGGACTCTTACCTCTCAGTTTAATCCTGCTGCATTCTCAGGAGTTAAGAGTGAAGACGAATCCTAATAGGAAGCTGAAGTCAGAATTAATTTGCTGTATTTTCTCCCTAGTCGTTTGTTACGTGAGCTTGTTATTGCTTCCCATGGTGTTGTTGTCCTTAATGCCACTTGTCTAAATGTCGAATTGTTTAAGCTATTCAAGTAGACACATTTCTGAAACAGTGGCCAACAGAAATTGTGCCATTTGGATGGTAGAATAACATAAAAACAATGGTTCAAAGCTTTTCAATTGAACTGGAAACAGTCAGGTCCCAGCAGCATTTCTTTTTTGGTTTCATTACATTTAGTTGCACATGAAGCTTTGTGCTTGGGTTTGTTGGTTTGATTTGGTTATTTTTCAAAGAAATGCTTAAAGAAAAATTTCTCTCTGTCCGTGCCAGTTGTGTCTCAATGCATGTCATACCTTGCAGGGCTGTGTTTATTCACTGGGGCTTAATAAGATCCGACCTCTCCTACAGAATTTCTCTTAATGAACTTCTGGAGGAAAAAAAATTAAAGTGCATTGCTAGGATTTACATTTTAGTTGCTGGTCTTGTTCCAAAGGAACTGACGTGTCGTGAAAAACTAAAATGTCAAGTTTATAGAAAGTTAAAGAACTAAATAAACAATAGTTTCTTATCCTTGCAACTCCAGTACAGTAATATTGTGGTAGATAATCCTGCTCTCTTAGCTTGTCAGAACAGAACTTAGTTGCTGGATATTTTTTAAGCTGTAAATATAATTATACTGCTTAGGGAATGTTAATTTTAGGTTCTAGACCAACAGGCGAGAGCCTTCATCTGTGGACCTGACTCGGGCACACACATCATAGAGATGAGGCTATTTATATGTCAAAGAAGCAAAACTCCAGCTCTTCCCATTTACAACACCACAAAAACTGTAACTTTGCTATTTTTGTGGTGCTGTAAATGAGCGGCCCCGAAGCCCCGCAGTGTGCAAACTGTTGATTTTTATTTTTTATTTTTATACTTGCAAAAGCTAACGGCGATAATCGTGTACTGGCTGAACCAAACAGAAGACTCGGATGCAGGATAAAAGTCCATTACTCAGTTTTTATGTTCAAAGCTTGGGTCATACTTGCAGACAGTCCAGGAAACAGGAAATACTTGACAAAAAGTGCAAACAAGAGGCAGAGTCAAAACACAGAAAAAAAGTCCAACAAGCAGAACTTAGAGGAATGAGGGGAAAACTGGGGTTGAAAAACTGGCAGGAGGTCATAAATGACAGAATCATAAAGTCACTAGAAAACAATGGAAAGCTCAACTAAAAGCTAAGACAACAAGGGAAGGAACAGAGAAAAGTATGGCTGAACTCAGTCCCAATAAACAATTTTACATTTTCATCCTTCAGATATGTGTATTTATATACATATATCATTTATTTCATCTACATTTTCTAACCTATGTAATCATTTTAAACTATCCAGTGCTATATTACTGCTGATGTACCTTTTTAACCATATTAGTGTGGTATCTTTAATAATTTACAGGCTGCTTCTTATATTTTATACGTTTAGATGTCTAACTACTTATCTCTTATTTACATGTGAGGTTAGTACAGCTGTAATTTCATTATGTTTGCATAATGACAATAAAGATCTTGAATCTTGAATACACACCGGGTGAATAATTACGCTGTAGGAAGCATGTGTAGCAGAAAACGAAGAATAACTTGCAAAAATAGAACCAGGTAAGAGATTTCAAAATAAAACAGGAAATGAGTATATAGACAGTATATAAACAGTAAAAATCATTGATTATACAGTGCTGTGAAAAAGTATTCGCCGCCTCCTTCTTGATTTTTTCAGTGTTTTTTGCATATTTCTCACATTTACATGTTTTACATCACCAAACAAATATTAATAAGTGTAAATACAAAATGCAGTTTTTAAATGATGATTTTGTTTGGCAAGGGAAAAAAGCAAACAAACCCCTTTGGCCCTGCCTGGCTCAAATGTGAGATGAACCTTTGTGTTTGGAGATAAATGGAAGAAAATGGATGGATTTGGGTAACTCATCATCAATCAAGTCAAACAGTGTAATTGTGCTCATGAAAGGTGTGTGGTCAGGTACATTACAATTACCACATTTTGATTTTTGATAATAAGTTCATAATCTTAAGACAGTTTTGCTGACTCATTCATTAAATGCTTACCTTTATCTAGACCACCTGTGTTGGGATCCAGCAGTGCTTTCTCTGCCTCATTTTCCACAGCTGCATTCATTACTGGATAAGAGTGATGGACACTTCATTAAACGTGCAGCACGTTTTAGCTTTTACAGTTATTTTTCATTTGTCTTTTTATCCTTTTGCGTATTCTTTTTGATTATAGTCCTGCAAGTTTAAAATAATCATGTTTAATTTACTTTTAACTGGCTAATCACACATTTTGTGGTTGTTTATTGACTTTTAACACTATTGATTTTAGCTTTCAGGCTGAGTTTAACCTCCCTTCTCTAACTGGTGTTTTAATGGTGGTGCTCCTTGTTTGGTTTGGTTGATAATTCAGGTAAAATGTATGTAGAAAAGTAGATAGCTGTGATCCTTTAGTAGATGTCTACTCTCTGTAGCAGATTTCCTGTGTTTTATCTCCTGACTGGACTTTACAGTGACTTTCTCCCTCCAAAATGCCAGTGAGGAATCTAGCATCAATGTCAGGTTTTCCTGACGTTTTTGACAATAGCTAAACAAACAAAGAAAAATGCACAATGCCTTGCATTTGCTTTATTAGCAAATAGTCATTTACAGACACTGTTCAAAAAAGTTAAAAGAACAGTTTTTAATCAGTTTACAGCATCAAGTCAGTTAATCTTCTGGGATATTGATATATTTTTTCCCTTCTCATATTTTCTGAGGTGATCCCCGGGCCGTGCTGTTGCACAATCCACCACTGCCGGAAGGTTTGCTGTGTCTCCCAGCATAGTCTCAAGAGCATGGAGGAGATTCCAGGAAACAGACAGTTACTCTACGAGAGCTGGATAGGGCCGTAGGAGGACCGGTATCTGCTCCTTTGTGCAAGGAAGTACATGATGTGCACTACCAGAGCCCTACAAAATGATGTCCAGGTGGTCACTGGTGTGAATGTCTCTGACCAAACAATCAGAAACAGACTTCATGAGGGTGGCCTGAGGGCCCAGCATCCTCTAGTGGGCCCTGTGCTCACTGCCTGGCACTGTGGAGTCCGATTGGCATTTGCCATAGAATACCAGAACCGGCAGATCCAGCACCGGCACCCTGTGCTTTTTACAGATGAGAGCAGGTTAACCCTGAGCACATGGCAGACGTGAAAGGGTCTGGAGAAACCGTGGAGAATATAATGTTGCCTGTAACATTGTTCAGCCTGACCGGTTTGGTGGTGGGTCAATGATGGTCTGTGGAGACATATCCATGGAGGGAAGCACAGACCTCTGAAAGCTTGGCAATCAGACTGACTGCTGTTAGGTACTGGGATGAAATCCTTGGACCCTCTGGAAGACACTACATTGGTGCAGTGGATTCTAGGTTCCTCCTGGTCCAAAACAATGTTCAGCATCTTGTGGCAAGAGTATCCACACTCAATTGACCTAAGTCCAATAGAACACCTCTGGAATATGTTTAGGTCCATCCAATGACACCAGGTTCCATCTCAAACTGTCCAGGAGGTCAGTGATGCTCTGGTCCAGATCTGGGAGGAGATCCCCCAGGACACCATCTGTCATCTCAGGAGCATTTCCCCAGCATTGTCAGATATGCATACAAGTACGAACTACTGAGTACCATTTTGAGTTGCTGCAGTGAAATTTCTGCAAAATGGACATCACACGATTGCTGCAGATTTGTTGGCTGCACATTCATAACGTGAGTTACTGTTCCACCACATCCCAACAGTGCTGTATTGGATTGAGATCTGGTGACTGTGGAGGCGATTTGAGTACAGCAAATTCACTGTCATGTTCAAGAAAACAATTTGAGATGATCTGAGCTTTGTGACATGGCACATTATCTTGCTGGAAGCAGCCATCAGAAGATAGGTATGCTGTGGTTATTAAGGGATAGACATGCTCAGAAATAACACTAAGGTAGGCTGTGGTATTTAAACAATGGTCAACTCATATTAAAGATCTCAAAGTGTGCCAAGAAAATATCCCCCAGACCATCACACCACCACCAGCCTGAACTGGTGATACAAGGCAAGATGGATCCATATTTTCATGGTGTTTATACCAAATTCTGACCCTAATTGTCACAGCAGATTCATTCATTCATTCAGATTCATCAAACAAGGCAGCATTTTTCCAGTCTTCTATTGTTAAATTTTTCTGAGCCCAAGTGAACTGTACCCTCAGTTTTCTGTTTCTGACAGGAGTGGTATCCAGTGTGGTCTTCTGCTGCTGTAGTCAACGTGCTTCAAGGTTTGATGTGTCATGTGTTCAGGGATGTCCTTCTGCATACCTTGGTCCTAACAAGTGCATTTCTGTTGCCTTCCTATCAGCTCAGAGCAGCCTGGGCAGTCTCCTCTAATCTCTGACATCAAGAAGGCATTTTCACCCAGAGAACTGCCACTCACAGGATACTTTTTTGTTCAGACCATTTTCTGTAAACCCTAAAAATGATTCTGTGCAGAGAATCATTTTTATTTCAGCAGTTTCTGAAATACTCAGACTGGCCCATCTGGTAACAATAACCAAATAACCATGCCACATTCAGAGTCACTTAAATCACTTTTCTCCCCACTCTGCTCAGTTTGAGCTTCATCAGGCTGCCTTGACCATATCTACATGTCAATATGCATCAAGACTGATTAGATTTGCCTTAACAAGCAGTTAAACAAGTATACCTAATAAAGTGGCTGATGAATTTTTACATATATATATATATATATATATATATATATATATATATATATATATATATATATATATATATATATGTATATATATGTATATACTTTTTTTTTTTTTTTTACAGTTTTTATACGTTTGGATAAAAAAAATGTAAAGCCCCCCGGCACAGCAGACATAGAGTTAAACATTATTAGATATACAGTATTGGAACATTTAGCAGCTATAGTTAGATACCACCCTCAAGAGAGTAAATATTGGCCCTAAATTTGTTTGGCAGCCAGAAAGACTGCTCCAGATATTTAACTGTTTGCTAAACTTTCTCCATGTCCCCGTCATAAGGTGATAATATGACAGTTTTATTTCCAGGTTGTTATGCTGCTTTAGAACAGTTACAGCAATCATTTATTGCAGTGTTAAAGACCAGTTTCAGACATGTTCAGCTCAAGAATGTATTTTTATCATTGCAACATATTGGAGTGTCCTTGGGTAAGACACTGACTCCAACTAACTCTAATTTTGTCACTCTGGTGCTCACTTTGTGCTTTGACCTACATGTGCAGAAAGGGAAATAAAATGCTCTGTTGAGACCAGTGGATATTATATTATTATCGCTATGAATAATTGAATATTTAAAGCTGTTTGTATCCAGTTGGAATTTCCTGTAAGGCTTCAACAAATTGATTGTTGTAGTTGTCTATATTAGGAAGGACAGATATAATCAACTAGCTATTATCAAACAGCAGACATCATGAGTAATAGCATATTTTCATTATGATCTATACCTTGACAAAGTAGGAATGCTTGCTCATCCAGCATGTTTGAGGTAACTCTTTCTCACAGTAAAATATTTTATTCCTCATTTAGTCAAGCACAATGATGAATTGCACTTTGTGCTCTTCATTTGTCTCCTCTGTCTTCATCAGCATTTCTTGAAACATTTGCTCATTTTTCTCTCTGCTAGAGTGTGAAAGAATGATTTCTCACTTTAAGGTGAAAACATGGAATGACTTTCCTCTTCTGTTGATCCTCCTGCAGCATCTGTCTCGTTTTGTCTCAGCCTGATTCTCCTACTCTCTTACGTTTTGTATAGTTGCTATGCTCTGGCAAAAGACTTGTGCATCCTGACCATGAGACAGCATTTCTCGCTGATTTTCTCCTCCTACAGAACAAAGCTTCCAGGGCCACGTATGTGATTTCCACCCCCCCCCCCTCTTTTTTTGCAAATGTGTGCATTTTCATTGCGCACACATTCATATGCATGTTTGTCTAATTAGGGAAACCCAACTGCCTTTGTTTGCTGCTTATTTTTTCTTTTCATCTTTCTTCTACATGCATGTCTGTTCCTGTGGGTGAGTATGCATATGATTTTAGCAAAAGCAACTCCTGTCAGTGAGTAGAGCGTAACCTCTTTGAAGTCATTATTCTCTTCTCTGAGGGAAATTGACATTGTTGTATTATGTGTTTGTACGTATGAGTAGAGCAGAAAGATTTTCCTCCAGTTACATTAATCTGAGGATATTTGAGAAATGTCTTCTTCTCACTGTGTATATTTCATAATTTTTTGTGCTTCAGGGCTACATGCATAATGTGACCAAGAGCCTGTACTTTGCTAAAATACTTTCTCATGATGAATGCATCTTCACTATATTAACACTTTACATGAATACAGTAATACAGATTACACTCACTGATGCACTTACATTATAGTGAGACCATATGAAACCTCCATCTACAGTCTAATGTACCCATGGTTATCTAGCTGAAATTTCCATCTCTTACTACATTAATAGATTTCATTCATAAATAACCACTTCCTCCTTTACCTACAGCTGTAATGCATGGTTTACAAGCAGCACTTATCATAAAATCCATATACTGCCAAGATGCTTAAAGTAAACACGTGAAAAGGGGAGAGAAAGTTAGCGAAACAGGAAGTAATCAATGATTCATATGATATAGGGTTAATCTAAATTTCATCAATCCTACATACAGTTCCAACATTGTTTTCTTATTCAACTCGTGCTCAATCTACATTAAACTTCACAAACCATCTCACTTTTGCTTGTTTATACGAGGACTGTTTTAGATATTTACCTGGAGGCAAAAAGATTAAATATGTGCTTCACTACCTCCTGTTCCTTTCCCTTTTTAAAATGCTGAAATAGTGCAGGGTCCCTGTGGGAGTTTCTAAGGAGGGAACCCAAAATGTAGCAGCTTCAGTGCACAGAGAGCCGCTCCCATGACACATTTGTACCGAAGAAGGGGATTTATCCTGTTTTGGGGGAAGCAAGATCTGAGATCTCAGCATCTGCTATACAGCTTGGCACTGTGAGTGCTGGAGGCAAGGCACATCAGCATCGTTTGATTAAAGATTTATACCCTTTCAGACATGTTTTCTCTCATTTTTAGCAAACCTTATCTCCTGCGTTTTGCTGAGAGCTGTTTAAAGTGAGGGAGTGGCTCCCGTCTCAATTGTTTTGCCAGTGTTTCTGTAGTGGGTAGATTCCCAAATAGAGGCATGGATTGTTTTATAAAATATAAATACATTGTTTGACTGTGCTAAACATTCAATAACAAACAACATAATAAGGCAACATAAGTGGTATTTACATTTTTTAATATCAAAATGGAGAAATAATAATTAGGTTTAATAAATTCTATTGATTTTCAGCTTTGGATTATCTCCAGTAATGCATGACTGGAGCAGAGTTGAACTTCATTCACTCTTTTCCAAACAAATGTTTAAAAGCCTCCATTCAGTAGATTTGCATTTGAATTGAGGATGACTCGGCACTGTCTGTAAATCGTGGTCCACTATTCTGGCTCCTGAATGAATTTATTTAATAAATATACACTTTTAATCCATCCATATTTATGTGAAAAACATCCTGAAGCACAATGTAATTATTCTGAGAGATGGGAGCCCACGTTAAAAATAAAAAAATAAAAAGCATAATACGTCCCTTAACGCGCAAAATCTCAAATGGTCAAGGTACATTTGAGGATGCTCCTTGAATTCCTGACTCCATCTCATTATCTATTTCTCTGAATACTACACAAAACAGAAGAACTGGAGGCCAAATGACATTATATCCAGATAGGTGTGATACTGATTTTCATTTGCAGGGACTTCAGATAAAGAGAAAATACTGAGCAGTATTAGCTTTTGTGTTCTTTACACAAGAGACCTTTTTCCACACAGACAATTTAGCAAAGGTGTTACTAATGACATCACAAAACACCCACTGGAGTGAGCGTGCACCATGAGCCTGAAACCAGAGCCGCCATCATTATTCCATATCATTTACATGTGTGCTTTTACTACACACTTATGTTTATTAGCTTGATCTTGGTCATGGGAACTAAACTATGTTACTATTATTCATTTAAAAAACACGCACACACACAATTTTGTTGATGTTTGTTACCCAACATTTGCTCTCCATTAATAGTGCTGTTGTACACCATTAAAAGGTGAGTATTTTAAAACACTTTGAGCTTATTTTCCAAAGGTTTCTGTAAAAATATCAAATTTTTTAAACAGATAAACTTTACTCCGATGTTAGACAATCACAATTGTGGGCCATAAAATGCAGTACACATCATGTTCAGAAATATGTACCCAGGGAATGAATCCCACTGAGTTTACTATTTGGCTTTTTATCCTGTAATTGAAAGGTGTACATTTAATTTTTCTTAATTCTTGACTAAATTTGATGAAATTCCCATCTTCCTCAGCTTAGCCAATCTTAGCATGCCAACTAAATTAAAGTGGTAAACAGGACACACTTGGTACCTCCATGTGCCAAAGCCTAACTGAGGTGTGGGAATAAATTTGTGTCAAGGCCTTGACATATTAAATCAGATACAAAAGCAGCAGATGGGATTTGGATGATGGTACGAAAACGCTGATTAATGATGCAAATTGGCGGTGTGGTAGTTAGCCCAGCTGTCTCACAGCTGGTCTGCCGGGGTCCTTTATGCATGGAATTTGAACGCTCTCCCTGAGCCTGTCTGGGTACTCCGGCTTGCTCCCACAGTCCGATGACATACGTGCTAGGTTCATTTGTGATTCAAAATAAAAATTAAATCTCTTTATGAATGGTTATGTCTCTCTCTATGTTAGATCTGCAACACACTGACTATGTGCACAGGGTGTATCCCCAAACCTGCCCCCCCCCCTACAAGCTCACTCAATGACAGCTGAGCTAGGCGCACCCCCCACCCCCCTGGCCTTGAATTGTATAAGCAGAAGAGAATGGATGGCTATTTTTTAATCCAGCATAATTAATTAAATAATTTTTCATATTCTATCCAGTAATTGGATAAAAGCACATAAATGCAAGTTGGAGGCACAACTTCCCAATTCCAATAATGGATCCATCCAAGCATGTGAATGCAGAGTCAGTTTTAGTGCTTCACTGATCACACCTTGACCTTCAGTATTCACTTTGCAGTCAAGTCTGAAGCGGCTGGAACGACAGTAAGCTCCTTCTGAGGCCCTGGCTCTCTGCTGGATTGCTCCTGCTGGGTTGGGAGTGAGTTGCTGCCTCCATGAAGCATCTCACTATCTTGCTCACAAGTGGTTGTAAAATGCAAAGATTGACAGCTGGGTTGGTGCAGTATGAACGTGACTGTTGTACTAGACTATGCTGAAATGGAAGCTGCACCAGAGGTCAAAGCTTACAATTTACAAGTCATCTTTGTTCCAACACTCACCTATGCTCATGGGGGCTGGAGACTGACTGAAAGGGTGAGATCGTGAGTCCCCGCCTTGCCTTGGAATCCCTCAGGAGGAGCTGGAATTTTTATTTTTTGGGGGGGAAAGGATGTCTGGAGTACTTAGCGTGCCACTACCACTGCCCAACTACAGATAAGCTGCAGAAAATGGATGTATGACTGACTGGTGCTTTCACACAGAGTAGCTGCTATTGTAGCCTCTGCAGAGTGCCCTGATATCCTTCTTGCTATTTTTATTTCATTTCCCAAATGCAGACACAAAAGAAGGCAGACCTAAAAAGTAATGCATCCAAAGGAAGACACAAAACTTATAAATCAGATCTCGCATAGTCCGATAAAAGTAATCCAAAAATTCTAAAAGAAGGCACGAGGAACAAAAGCCAAAAACACAAGTGATGGACAGACACAGATAAAACGATGACTGACGAGGGAAGGAAAGGGATTATAAATACAAAGGTTGAAACCACTGAGGGTGGGGCAGGTAAAAAGGCGGGAAATGCTCTCAAAGAGACAAAGCAACAAAACAGAGACACACAAAGTAAGACAAAGGAACAAAGGAAGTATTTTAAGAGAGACATCAGATGCACACATACAGTAAGGGGAGAGACACTAACGGGGAAGCACAGGATAGACGGAGAAATGCTAAGGACAGCTAAAAACTGAGATAAACCAAGTAAAAACAAGAGAAAAAACAGAGACAGTGGACACTTCTATCCCTTAAATATAACCCCATCACAGCCGGAGAGGCTTGTAGCTTCAATGAAGGAAAATAGACAAAATCACACCATTAACTGTCAAGTTTTGCAAACAGGTATCATCAAGTAGTGTTTGTTGTTGCTTTTTTCTTTGTCCGTGTCTGCGGTAGCTCTGCAAAACACTGTTCTTACAGTATAATTTGTTTTAGCCAGAGCTGTTACCCAGTTATTCCCAAACCCACTGTCTTCTTCCTTTCTGCTTTCATTTGTCCTGGAAAAAAAAGAAAAAGGTACCCATTATATACAGACTAATTACCCTGTAATTTGCGCGCTATAATCTGTTGTCACCGGATACACTGCAAACACAAGCCCTTATGTGTTGTGAAAATGGTAGAAGGGTTAGCGTTTGCTTTACTCAACTGGAAAAACTAGTTCTCTTGCTCTTTATTTTACTGTTAGTGTCCCTGTTGGTCTTGCACTGAATTTACAAACACAGATGGATGCAACAAGTCTGGGCGAAATCTCCGAGGAATGTGAAGAATTTGACTTGGAAATGTAGGAAACTATTAACAAAGGTTAAAATGAGAGAGACAGGTCAAAAGAAAGTGAAAACAGAAAATGTAAATTATAGTTTGGGAAAAAGCAAAAATACCTCCTAGAAAATGCTAAAGATCATAGACTAATGATATATGAGCAGAGTCATTTTGCTTTAAAGACTATTGGCTCATATTCACCTGAGTGGGCTGTTTTCTACTGGGGGTGTCAGTCTGTCTGTGCCCTGCAGCCTTGGATAACACTGGTGACTTTTAATTGGTCTCTCTGTCAGAGAATCAAAATGCAAAGCCTGCACTCAGACCTTTAATTCTCCGCTGGTTTCCAGGAGTAAGATCTTTAAGAAGTTCCACATTTTTATAAAGTCATAAGATGCAAATGAGCAAGTGCAAGGTGAATGTGTCATCTAAAGGATTTCTTTCTTACTCATACATTTAGATTTGTTTAATTATTCGCCTTTCCCAATTTCCCGATGAGGAATATGGATACCATCACATCATAACAAGTGTCATATAAAGAAATGTTATATTAAAAATAAATTACAGTTGTTTGAAAACAACCAGAAATTCCCTCAAATTTGGGATGGTGTGTAAAATGTAAATAAAATCACAATGTAATGATTCGCAAAACTCATAAAACCATATTTTATTCACATTCAAATGTAGAAAACACATTTAATATTTTTAAAAAGATTTTATTATTTCATGAAAAATATTGGCTCATTTAGAATTTGATGGCTGCAGCACATCTTTAAAAAGTTGGGATGGGGCAACAAAAGCTGGAAAAGTAAGTAGTACTAAAAGGAAACAGCTGGAGGAAAAGTTTCCAACTAATTTGATTAACTGGTAACAGGTCAGTAACATGATTTGATATTAAAAAAAACATCTTTGAGATCCAGAGTTTCTCAAAGTAAAGATGGACAGAGGTTCACCAATTTGCAAAAAACTCATCTACAAAGTGTGGAACAATTTCAGATTAATGTTCTTCACTGTAAAATTGTGAGGACTTTAAATATCTTATCATCGATAGTCCATAATATCATCAAAAGATTGTGAAAATGTGGAGAAATCTCTGTGCGCAAGGGACAAAGCTGAAAATCTTCAGGCCTGAGGTGGCACTGCATTAAAAACAGGAATGAGTCTGTCACGAGAATCACTGCATGGGCTCAGGAGCACTTCCAGAAATCACTGCCTGTGAGCCTAGTTCACCGCAAACAAAGACGAGGAAGTCATCTGGGAACATAATCCAGGTTCAAATCCAAGATGGTGGATCATATGTTTCGCTCGGGTGCATTGTTCCTCGAACTCCAATTCTGACTTGCATATTTTGATTAAAAAATAAGCAAATAAACCTTTAGTCCAGTTTAGTTGTGTTTTATATTTAAACATATATATTGATAGAAAGATGGCAGATCCAAGATGACAGCAAACATAACAGCAAAGATATTCCTAAAAATATGTTCAAATTTTTTTCTGACCAGATTATTGAGTGCATAGAAAAGACATTGGCGCTTTTTGAGGTTTTATCAGTTGTGAGGCTTGAAAGTGTCAGGCCTCAAAAAGCCAAAACGGTTCAAATGAAACGAGGCAAAGTAGAAAACTGTTCTGTAGTCAGATGAATCATTCGAAATTCTTTTTGGAAAACAAGACTAAAGTGGAGAAGTTCCAAATGGCCCTCAGTTCAAAAGCCTGCATCTCTGATGATATAGGGGTGCATTAGTGCCTATTGTATTGGCAGCTTGCACATCTGGAAAGGTACCATCCAGATGTGCTTAAAGGTATATACAGGTTTAAGAGCAACATGCTGTCCCATCCAGACAACCCCTTTTTCAGGGAAGGCCCTGCATATTCCAGCGAGACAATGCTAAACTGTGCACTACATCTAATACAACAGCATGGCTTTGTAGTAGAAAGGTCCTCCAGTCCAGACCTTTCACCGGTTCAAAACATTTGATGCATCATGACCCAGAACTCTTATGCAGCCTCTATCACACAAGAATGGGACAATATTAGTATCCCAAAAGTTCAACAGCGGCTCTCCTCAGTTCACAGACATTTACACACTATTGTTAAAAGAAGAGGAGATGCAACACAGTGATAAAGTGCCCCTCTCCCACCTTTTTTTTTTTTTTTTAGATGTGTTGCTGCCATCAAATTCAAAATGAGCCAATATTTTTCTTGAAAGGGTTCATAATTCTCAATTTAAACATTAGATATGTTTTATAGGTTCTGTTGTGAATAAAATATGGGTTCATAGCAAATCATTGTGTTCTGTTTTTACACAGCATTAAAACTTGTTTTGGAATTGGGTTTGAAGAGGCTTGAGGATTGATGTTTCTTATGTTGTTTGCAGACTCATCGCAAGTGAGTGAGAGATGAATTCGGAGGATGGTGATTCATTACACAGGAAATTTGATGGACTTACTCACAAGCACATCATTGTTGATCTGATGGCCCTGGAAATAGAGGTCTACTTTTTGAATTGGAGAGGGTACTGGCTTTCAGGATTCAGGCAACGCTGGGGAGCCAACCTCTGACCCTTATAACAGGAATTTGGCTTGTGTCGGCAAGGATGCCTTGTTTGGAGGGAGAAACAGGTGCCCGAAGGCCATGCGGGGGCCTCGGTAGTTAAAACGGCTCTGGAAAGCAGATACACCACTCTGGGGATTGTTTACCACAGATAATATAACATGACAGTCAAAGAAATTGTGTTTTGTCACAATCTGCCTTATTTTTCTAGCACTGGCCATGACTCAGAGAAAGTTATAATAATGTTTTACTCTGTAACATAATAGTAGCAAAACTGCATCAAAACACAATAAACTGCATGAGTCCTTTGGAGGTAAAAATGAATGCAAACACACCTGGTTATTGTAGAAAGTTACTTTTAATTGTTCAAATTTGATTAAGGAAGTAGAAGGCAAATAAGGAAGGCCACTGTTCTCCTTCCTCAATGAAAAATATTAAATTTACGAATGCGTAAATATTATTGCTAAAAAATTAAAACCAGCTGTTTTCCGACTTCACTGAAAATGCAGTGTACTGTTCGTGCACTCCAGAGCCCCCACCACACGCATACGCACTTTTCATTTATCTGACGGCACCTGGATGTGTTTGCTTTATGTTTGAATGCACACACTGATTGCTTTTCCAAAAAGTCGTGACGGCAATCTTACCAGGTCGATTCTAGCAACATTTACATATCGGTCTGACCTGAGTGCATTAACAGAAATTACCAGTGTTGCTGGGCTCACTGGAAACATAATTATTTTTGAGTATGCCATGAACAGCAATAAAAATTACATAACAGCTTTTCTATACTTTCAATGCTACAGTCAAATTAAAGCACCGCCCACATACAAAGCAATTTGTATGTGGGCGGTGCATTAGCTGACAGTCGGTCACTATAGCTGATTTTCCAAGCAAAAGTAACCTTCTTGTGTATTTCCTGCTCTGTCGTGTATCAAGCAGCAGTATTCCTCACTTGCAGTGGTTGTCACTTAGTTAACACCCCTCAGATTTGGGGGGAATCTTCTCCTGTCACTGCTACAACTCGCTGAATGCCAGCATCATTTCATGGTCTCTGGTCACCACATCACCACTAGTCTCTTCCTGTGTGTACAAAGACATTCACCAATGATGCAATGTTGTAGTTAACCAGTTTGGAAGGGAGACCTCTGTTGTAGTCTGTGTGTGAGGGAGAGGACCATTTATCATACTGTAGCACTGTGCAGCACACACACAGATGCTGGTCTTGGGCCTCAGTTACACCGGCCGAGAGACTGGTTGGTGACACCCCCCCCCACCCCCGGCAGCTTCCACTTGCTAGGTTACTGGCTGTCACCAGGTGAAATCAGTCTCAAAGAGGGTGCTGTGCCAAAAACATCTTTGCATTTTCTTTGGCTGCTAGCAAATTGCTGCAGTCACCTGTAGTTTGCGCGGAAGACTTGTCTGCACTTTCCAAACACTCAGCGAGCAGTGGTGACACTTGAAAAAGAGCAATGCAAGCCAGAGCATTTGCCTTCAAAATTTGTGCCTTAAAGTCACAGTCTCCCATTTATGGTTTGTGTTGCTCTTTCACAGTTTCATTACCACTTGGCAAGTGTTTGCAGAAAATTCAGTGTTTTCCATGCAAACTGTGTGACCACTGCAACCTGCTAGGGACCAAACAATCGTAAGGAGGTTTTCGGGGCTCTTTGAGACCATTTTCACCTTGGAACTGTGAGCAACATCTACTGTAGCAACCGCTCACCAACCGGTCGGGGAATACACATTTTCTGCAACCAATGGTTGCCAGAAGGTTGCTGACAAGTCACTAGGCCTGTGTGACTAGGGCCTTTACATGTATAGTAAAAAAAAAAAAAAAATCACAGGTGTGCTGCAGCTTTCTCCGTCTTGTTAGATTAGGGATTACAACCAGGAAGTGGTGGACTCAAACTCCAGAATGCCAACACAAAAAGTGCATTTGGGGATTTTATTTACAAAGCTCAGGAATGTTTCTTTAAAGGCTGACTCCTAGGTGGTCCGTGGCTGAAGAGACAAGGAGAAAATAAGCAGCAGGTAAGATTTTTGACAGCTGAGGATCCAGAGAAGTGTTACAGCCCTAGCAGGACCTGCTGTGATTTTTGACCCAGTGGGCGTGTCTTGTTCTTTCTCCGGCCTTAGGTGCCACCCCTTCTGCACAGCTACTCAGCAATTAAGCCAGAATACTTAAGGCCAGAGAGAGGCAAGCTCCAGTGCTACAGAGCTTTTGTGATGCAGCTTTTGAGCTGTGTTGTAGCTGCTTACTCCTGCTCTGTGGAGACGAAGGTGTTTTATATTGATTGAGTCTTCTTAACGTACTCTTTTGGTTTGGTGACTAACTTCTGGGTTTTGTTATGTTTTCATTCTTTTGAAGGTCATAGCAGCTTATCCATCTCTTTCAGTTTAATTATTAATAAAAAGCTTTTACTTGAACAATCTTTCGTCCCTGTCTCCTTTTTTCAACCTCGACACTTTTTGTTACTTTCCCACATTCCCTGGACTTTTTATGGAAAGGTAACACATAGCTGATTGACTGCCAGCTAACGTAATGAAGATTTAGTGTACAAATGAGAAGGGAATCACAAAAGCAACTGGGAACTAAGTGGCATCTTTACATGCTACCAACTTGACAGCTGTAACAATCTGGGGGAGAGTGGGTGGATGCAGGTTGGTGATTAGACAATGAAGCACAGGTGTGCCATACCAGAAATCCAGCTGGTGAGTAGCAACACCTCCAAACAAAGGAAACAACAACCCAAGGCACACACACGCACACCCCTCTAGTCTCATTTTAGTCCCTTCCAGCAAAGATGGAAGCAAGTGGAGGAGGCAAGGAAGCGACATGAGAGAGGAATTTAAATGTCTAAATGAGACATCTTTGCCTCATTTTAAAGCACTGTCAGGTAAATATGAGGCGTGGCACCTCTGCGTCACAAATTCTTAGCCTAACAAATCCAAATGCTGCAATATTTTATGAGATGCAACAGTATTCATGACATGTTTTCTATTTAGGACTACCTTTAATTAAATTTACAACATGACAACCTATCCTGCCTTTTTTTTTTTTTAATCACACACACAAACCGTGAACGGCATAAATTTGATCATGCAGATGATCACCTTAAATAACTGAAACAACTCATGAATAAAGTCTAGTGGTGTTCCATTGTGCCTTTTTTACACTGGAAGGTAAAAAAACTTTAGCAAAGGATACACCTGCACATGCTTGATTAAAGCTCCTCTGCCTCCCCTCTCCTCTCCTCCAGGTGCATTTTAGGAATTAAGATATCCTTCAACATGGCGTACTGAGATTAATTTCCGGGTCACAGGCAGCTGGGTGGAGGACAAAGGAGACGAGAAGGCACAAATTAGAAAAATGAGAAATGCATGGAGACTCAGAGAGAGAGAGAGGAGGAAAGAGACTGGCCAAAGGAGTGACATAGAGAAAGCAGCGAGCCGACAGACACCAGAGGTGTACCTGGACCGTGACGTGCTGTATGTCCTGAATGAAGCCATGGGGAATATTTAGCGCCATATGTCCAAATGACAGGCATGTGTAACAGACTGATGAAACCAGCGATGTTACTACACCTAGAGCTAAGGTTTCACATTTCTGCATAACAAGTATGTAAGTTGCCTATTGGACCAGAATTGGCCTACACGCCTGGGGTAACATCACAAAATTCTGTTTGCACGCCTGGTGTAACATCACCCTTAAACTCTAAAGCACAGAAAAAGCATTACCCCTATTCAGTGGATAGATGTGAAAACACCCTTTTAGTTTCAAATGCATCAAAATGCATCCCACTGCAGAGAGAAGGTCAAGCATCCAAGTGAAGCAACAATAAGCAAAGTGTTTTTGAGTGCATGCTGTGGAACATTACAGTTTTCTTTTCATTTCCTAACGACTGTGTCCCCCAAAAAAACAACTATATATATATATATATATATATATATATATATATATATATATATATATATATATATATATATATATATATATATAAGCTTCTGTATTATGTTTACATGCCCTTATTTGTCAAAGAAATGCAACATCTTTGTAAGGCACCGAACGATGATTAGGATGGATGGGGAGTGTTCAAAAGTGCTGTTGGAGCTCAGAGTTCACATCATGTCTTGTGCTTCAAAGCAGTGTTGTCGTCTTTGTATTTAAACCAGCAGGTTTAACCACCCACTCTGAGTTGCCTAAACTTGCAGTTCAACTCATACTTCAGTTGGCTCAAGCAAATACTGCTGGAAAGATTTCCAGATTGTTGTGCATGAACATTTTGGAACATGGTACACGTGTCCACTAAAATGGTTCCTAATAATATTATTGGAAAATGTATATAATTTGATGTAATTGTGTGCTCTGCTTTCCCAGAAACCGGGTTGTTCGTAGGGAAGTCTTGTGTTTTATTTTATTTTATTAGGTTTATGCCAAAAATAAATAAATAAATAAATCTGCAGCACAGAATCAGGGAGAATAGTGACCTGAACCTCCCACCCCTCCCAGACAACTGTACAGCACATTCAGTAATAACAGAAATATGCTTGAACAATAATGATGAGAAAAAAAGGAAAGAATGTACACTATATAGAGGAAGAATAGTTAAACCTGAATAGACATCAAACATGCCTGCCAGTTAATCCTATGACAAATATTATTTTCAGCGCATATGTTGGTTTAAGAAAGCCACTCTTCAAAAGCTGTCAAATGTCATGTGACTCATTATTGAGGCTAAAAGAGGGCCTTCCTCTTAGAAAAGCCATTACCCTATAGAAAGAGGTCCCTCAAGTCTGCAGGTAAATAAGGGGGTCAAACCTCTTCTCTTTTGTGGGAAAGGAAATTGAACTCCAGCTACTTAATCTGGCATAAAGTTGTGGGATCAAATTGCTGAAGCAATGCTTCCAGAAATATCCCTTCCCATAAAACTCATTAGAAAACTTTTTCTCTCTAAAATCACAAAAGACGTGCCACTGTTTTCACTGCTCATATGCTCTCCTAAGATTTGCAGGTTAAACTGCTGGAATTGTGGAAACTGGGATGAATTCAGGTAATGATTGGGTCCCCCCTGTGCTGTAAAAACACTAAACTGTCTTCCTGTCTTTCTGACTTATTTGCATTTTTTGACATTTCCACCCCACGACTGAGCTGTTTTGAATCATTGCCCATTGCTACACCTCACAAGACAGCTGAATCTTACATGCATATCACTGAAATACCAGTTCTTAGGATATTAAAAACTAGGGCCTGGCTAATTGGGTCATTTGGCATCACAGGCCCGCAGCCCAAGAATCAAGAATGGAACAAAGAGTAAAATTTGAGGGGAATGTGTTTTTTTTTTTCTTGTCCAGCATTTAAGAGGTAAAGTTCTTGTACTGTCCTTTGCAGAAATGATGTAAGATCTTCTCATCTAAATCTCTCCAAGATAGCAAGTAGGTTAGTTTCAAAATGTCAAACTATCCATTTAAAAGTGATGCATATTTAATATACTCATGGAAGATTTCTGGGTGAGTTCAAAGCCGATTTTCTGTCGTCAGATACACTCCAAAGATTTAAAAAAAAAAAAAAAAACCTGTAACGAGTTCTGCATACTGAGGAAATACATGTACATACTGAGCACTGTACATTACTGCCTCTGAATTTTATGAGTGAAAGGGCAAATACACATCAAGGTTTTTCCGGTTAATGTCACACATTAGAAATTATGGGAAGCAGAGTCACTCGCAGGTGTTTTCAGGAATGTAAACAGGCCATTATGCTGTCTACGCATTACACCAGATTAATGTTTTGTTGTCCTCATGCAGTTACCAAGGCTGCGGAAGATGAATGAAATGTGGCTTGATTCTGTAGACACAAGGATACACAAAGAGGGTGATTTAAAAGGGTTGTCTAATTAGAGATAGAGATATGTCATCCTTTTCATTATCAATCCATACAAACACCCGACATGAGAAAGGGGTTGACACGGGAGAGTAATTGCATTACCCCTCACCTCTATCTCCCCTCTGCACTTTAACAGTATGCAATGAGAGTGCTGATTCACCCACTGAGCAGGGAAAAAAAAGACTAACAATTCCAGCATGAATATTTTACCAACCAGTTTTGAAAGTTTGATTATTTTTTGAGGCACTCGTTTGTTTTCCATTTATTGGTAAATGAGAACTGATCGTTCCAGATACAAAAATGATGTCTTGTAAGTATAATATGTATATAAATAGATTATTGCAATACTGCAATCTGATAAAAAAAAAAAATTACTTTTTTGTTTTTTTGTTGTTGTTGTTTTAATTTTGTTGCAACATGAGGCAAATATTATTTTTCCATTGTTGGTTAATCTACTGAAGTCAGAGCTAGAGCTTTAATCATATAGGATTTTTAAGACTGATACTGTTGTATTGTGATATAAGAATCCAATATTCTGATATATCGGCTGATATTTTGTTTTATTTCAGACACACAAAACATAAACACCATCCATCCCCTTATCCTGTTCAGGGCCGGGGGGGTGAGGGGCTGGAGCGTATCCCAACTGTCATAGGGTTGCTAGCCTAACACAGAGAGACAGCCAAACATTCACACTCATACCTATGGGCAATTTAAAATCACCAATTAACCTAATCCCAGTAATTGCATTTCTTTGGGCTGTGGGAAGAAACCAGACCCAGAGACAAACCCATGCAAACACAGGGAGAGCGTGCAAACTCCACACAGAAAGGCCTGGGCCAAGATGGTTTCAAACCCAGACCTTCTAGCGGTGAGGCAACAGTGTTAACCACCACACCCCAGATTTCCCTAAATTTGTCCTGGGTAGTTATTTATTTACTTGTTTACACTCTGACTCTGGATGAGCTGCTTGTTTCATTTGTGGGGTTCCACCTGCCTATCCGCTTGTTAGGTGATGACGTATCGACTCTGGTTCTGGGTCAACTCTGTGTCAAATCTGTTGATTGAGGCAATCATCTTTTTATGTTGTTGCAATGCTTTGTGTCTTGTTTTATTTCATAAAAACAAGATACCCCACCCCACCCCACCCCCCAAAACAAATAAATAACCAACGGCCATTCTCAAACCTCATGTGTAGCATGTCTTTAAAACTCAGTTTTTAAAAACTCACCCGTGGACTCCCGATGCCCCAAACACCAAATATTTGAATCTTTCAGAAGATAATCACTCTTGGGCCAAGCCAGACTTCACAGGATTTTTACAGGTTACAGGATCGGGACCTTTTCAATAGCGAGAAATCCAAACTATTCAGGAGCATATTAATGACTAATATTGTGCTACGGATGGACCATCTCAAACATTTCTTGGATGAAGTTTGGTCTGTTTTCAGCATTTTTTTCCCTGCCATTTGATGGTGTTTGTTTCTGCCTGCTGGTGACCCACAGCACAAACAGTTTGACCCTAATATTGGTCAATGATATTGGCCAATATTTGCCCATATAAATCGGTCAGAGTCAAATGTAGTGATCTTGAATTGCTTATTTTTTGTCTGACCAACAGTTTTAAAAACCAGCCATGGCCTACAGCCATCCTAACACTTCTGTGATGTTGCACTTCAATGAAACCATTCTCATGCTGGCTCTGCTTACATGCTGATGTTTATCAGGTGATTCAGTATGATGTTAGTTCAGCATGTTGGCCTGCTAGTAGTTGCTAAGCAGCACTGATCACACAGTTTATGTTTTGTAGGGATATGGCCATAGAGCAAAAAGCCAAAAATCACATTTCATTCAGGTTCAAAATTCATCCGAAGGGGAGACAGTCAAGCCAAACCACTCAGAACCACAAATATCAAATTCATGGTTACGCTGGAGGAAAGAATCAGAGGATCACTGAGATGCCTCCACTGTCAGCAGCAATACATCCAGTTGCTTGTTAAGATATTTCAGCCTGGGTCCACTACGCAAGCCTAAAGCTGTGAAGTGTGGCCAACAGGCATCAAATCATTGGTGGAACTAGCAAATGTTTAGCTTCACTGCTTGAAAAATGAGACATAAAACTGATCAAATATGAAAATAATGATTTCAAATCCATTAATACATGCTTTAGCTTAGCAAATAACATTAACATTTATATATCAGTGCCTTTGAACACATCAATGCCTAGTTTTCAGAATAGCCTTTACTTGCATTTGATGCATTATGTATCACAGACAAAGTCAGCAAGTTGTTCATGGTGATGGATTAGCTGTCTGGAACAAGTTTCAAACCTCTATGAACTTATTACAGCGCACTGGAATGAATGGAAAATAATGGCTGGCAACAAGATAGGATATCAATCTGCAACCCTGTGGTTTGCTCTGGAAAATAGCCAGTAATGCAAATTAGGACTATACATGTTTTGTAACTAATGGGTTGGAGGATATAGAAGAGCCATTATGATTCTTTAAAGGCCTCTCTGATGATATGGTGTGAGTCAAAGAAAATCATTCAGCCCCAGTAACATTAGCTGTGATGTTGAATATTTTGCAGTGCGCAGCCCTTGGAGGCGTGGCAGGTTCACAGGAGGTGTAAGCAGCCCATTAAGAGCAGCCCAGCCTTGCTTGAGGCAGCTAATCTTGTTTTACTTTGCAAATGCATTTGCTTCCACTTAATTGCAGCAGCAAGCAGTGTTTCAGAGGAGCAAAATATAAAAAAAAAAATAAAAAAATGAGTGATTGTGTGTGATGAATGCAGGGGTTAATCTAATTAAATTTCTGATTGTTATATTGAATTACAAAGATTTGGTTTTGGAAATACCACTGACGTAAGTGGGCAAAACAAGGTCACAATGGGAGGTGTGAAGGCATAGCTTTTGATTGATATCTTAAAATATTATCCTCCACACCAAGGACTTTTAAAAATAGGACTGAGTCTTTTTTTAGGGCTGAATGACTCTGATATCTGCATGGTTGAGTCAGACACTGCAGAAACTTTGTCTGCAGTGCATGATAAGCTGCACCTACAGATTCAGCCTGACAGCAGCCCGACAAGCTAATAATGCTTCACAGAGGCACTTAGGGCTCCCTAAATGTTTGCCATTTCCAGGATATAAGGCTTGTTTTTGAAAAAGAAATAACATCAGTTTGACTTAAATGTTAGATTTTTCATCACCTTGGATGTCACAACACAACATAAGAAGATCCTTTAACTTGCGCGTCAAGCTCAACTCATTAATAATTTTGCATCAAGAAAGGATCTGAAAAATACCTTTGATTTGAAAGACGTGGCTTATAATAAGCTTATGATCAGGCGATTTCCATCAACTCTGCAGCAGTTTATACCTCATGACCCATGGCTTTCAGGTCCACTATTGTATTATTTTGGTTTATTCTATTTATAATTCAGTCACACTAGAGTAAAAATGGGACAGCAAACCTCTTTGTGAATAGGAAAAACTGGTGGTTGCCTGGTGATTACATTAAATTTTGCAAGTAGTTGACCAAATCTACAACCACTCTCGATCGCAAGCAATTACACAGGTCACCTGGTGGGAGGCAACCTGTCTCCAAACAGTCACGGTCTGACTCAGAGTGCCTGCAAGTTCTCTCAGACAGATTGCTGAGGGTTTGCAAATAATTGTCATCCAATTTATCACAAACACACTGATCTAGCATAACATTATGACCACCTGCCTAATATTGCGTTGGCCCCCCTTTTGCTGCCAAAACGGTCCAATCAACATCTCAAACTCGTTGTGTTCCTCAAACCATTCCTGCACCATTTTTGCTTTGTGCCAGGATGCATTATCCTGCTGAAAGAGGCCACAGCCATCAGGGAATACTGTCTGAGTGTACACGGTCAGCAACAATGCTTAGATAGGTGGTACATGTCAAAGTAACATCTACATGGATGGTGTGACCCAAGATTTCTCAGCAGAATATTGCCCAAAGCATCACACAGCCTCCACTGGCGCGCCTTCTCCCCATAGTGCATCCTGGTGTCAGATGTTCCCACCAGGCAAGCAGCACACACTCTCCCAGCCATCCATGTGATGTAAAAGAAGTTGGTGGGCCAGTATAAGTGAGCCTTGACTGCCCATGACCCTGTCGCTGGTTCTCTGTTGTTCTTTCCTTGGACCACTTTTGATAGATACTGACCACTGCAGTCCAGACTAGAGCTGCAGTTTTGGAGATTCTCTGACCTAGTCTAGCCATCACCATTGGTCGAAACTCGCTCAAATCATTACACTTGCCCATCTTTTTCTGCTTCTAACACATTAGCTTTTTAGGACAAATTGCTCACTTGCTCCCTCCCATATATCCCACCCACTAACAGGTGCCATGATGAACAGATAATCAGTGTTATTCACTTCACCTATCAGTGGTCATAATGTTATGCTTGATTTTTGTAGACTGCATTCAACTGCCAAACTGACCCCATTCAATTGCAAACTGATAGAAGACTGACTCTTCCTAATCTGTTATTATACTGCAGGGATTTATTGCGCTCTTGATGCACCAAAGTTGCTTTGAAGATAGCAACTACTGCAAGTGGTCACAGACTTGGGCCCCTTTCTTTCAAAGCAACTATTTCAAAGACAATGAGATTGCAGGTTCATTGCACACTATTGCAGTAATTTTGGTCATGCTGGAGTATCAGCCACTGTTTTTCCTTGCGTAACTGTTGCACTAACTACATTTCCACACATGGCAGAAGAGTGGATTTTAGTTAAAGCTCTAAACTCAACTGTGCACTATCTGTCCAAGTGAAGTTAGTGAATCTAGCTGCTGAACCAACATAATTTTATGACTTTTCATATAATAATGAAATGTAATCTTTTTTTTTTTTTCATGCTCTAACAAGTAGTCTGTGGGCAGTTTATAACAAATTTAAAAACTTTATATAAGCTGTTTGTAAAATAGTGGAGACATTGTATTCATTCACTTGTCTTCATGGACACAAACTGTACTGCTTTCAATTTGATGGAAGCAACAAAGGCCACTTTAGATAAGATAAGATATCTTTATGGTCATTGCACAAAACAATGAAATTTTGTTGGAGCAATCCTCCAGGTGCCAACATAATAAATACAAATACAAGATAGAAATTAGAAAAAAAATATGTAAATAGGATAAATAAGGATCTGGTATTTAGAGTGAAAATGGCAATAAACTGTTCATTTACAACAACAAAAAACTGACAGGAGGATGTGACATAACCCACTCGTTCATTTATTTTATTAATTTATTTTTACACTTAAGATGAGTTTTCAGTTACTTTATAACTTTTTGTGACTAACCTGGTTGAGAGCAGCTGAAGAGTCACATAAATCATTGATTTATATAAATCAGACATAAAACATTACTCCAAATAAAGACAAGATGTTGTTCTGGATCTGCTGTGATTTTAAAATATTCAGCAACTTGCTAACATGTTGTCATTTAGCTTTACAATACTGAAAATTTGCAGTGTACTTCTTCATTCATCCTTTCACAGACACCCAACCTTTTATAGACAACACCATCTGATTTTGAAAAACGAAGACGGGGTTAAGAGGTCAGTTTCGGCTGGCCACAGAACGTTTCTCACTTCGAAATGTTGCATTTTGATGGTACGATCATGCGAATGTTCCTGTGGTCGCTCGAATGATGCTCACTGAAACAGAAATTTTTGATTTTTGAAAGTTTAGCTACAAAGCCAAGAAATTACAGGTATGTGCTCACAGCCTTCTAGAGAATATCCTAGTGAACACCACCAGTTTTTACGAGCTGTCCGGTTTCTTCCAGCCGGTTGCTTTCGTGTAAGTCACCTTGATAAAAAGAAGTCATGAAATTCAGAGCACTCTCACCAGAGCAGGTTTGGGTTGAATGGAGCAGCTAGCCAATCTCCATATGAAATGCATACAACAAAGGGGAAGATTAGCCGGAAAGAGTAATTGTTTAGAATAAAGTACAGGGAAACTAAGCACAAGAGAGTGAAGGCAGCAGAGCAGTGGAACATGTCAGCTTCTAACAACTGAAGTATTCGTGGATAGTGTCCCACGAGTTCACACAGGGAAGCTATTTGAGCCCAAAGTGATAATAATAACAATAATAAATTACAGTCGGTGCACAGCAGAATTAAACTCCTGTGTTGAACTTTTAAAATAGGATGGGCACCCAAGGAAGCTGAGAGCCAAATGTTAATTTAGAGACTGGAGTATGTCAATCAAAAAGCTGTCTGAAATTCTATAAAATGCTTTACTGATTCAATGGTATGGAATAGTCTACACTGCATGGCAATCATTTGATTGTAATATTTCCATCAAATAACAGTAAACAAGTCTGCAGACAATATACTAATGAAAAAAACACAATTTCAATAAAAGTACACCCCAAAGCCAACACAAATCAGCAGCAAATCAGGTTGGTGTTACCGTCAAGGCACATCATAGTTTTTAAATGTAAAGTGAACAAAGCAGCAAAAGACACAGAACACAGCACAGAACAGGGGGAAGGCATGTAGGGACTGCAGCTCCGTGACATGGCCTCAGGCTGGTTTCGGAGTCATTTGCATTCTTTCAAATAGTCCTGGAGCCAAACAATAGCAGACACCGTGCCTTGCTCACTACTGCAGGCTGCAACGGCAGCCAGCTCTGCACCACCCAGCTATGCCTCTCTGCAGCTGAAGCTGTATTGTCACACACACGGCATGAGGTAAAAGCAGAACTGGTCAGAAACAGAGCTCATTGTTATGGTAACTCCTGCCTGTTTGGAGATACGTGGTGTAAATGTAGGTGTGGCTAATTGCAATCCCGGGTTCTCATAGGTCACCACCAGTGAGCACAAACTCTATGGCTTGTTATTCAGAGCAGCCCCAGGGTGCTGAAGAGATAATGTCAGCACGACTTGAGCCAACAAACGGAAGGCTTCTCATGTCCCAGACTAGTATTAAACCTTGAGGGCAAAGATGCACCAATCCATCCACATTCCAGAGTCTAGGAATCTTTAGTGGTCCCTCTTCTCCAGTGCAGCCGACTGTTTAAAAGTAGTTACTCAGATCTGTGTGTTGGACTGTTGAGGGCAGGGCTGCAATCTGCATTGTTGGCTTTAACAATGAGGAGCTTTATGGCAGTGGTGTCAGGCGACTACCTGCAAGGTGCTTCTTTCACACTGCGCAAACAAGGTATTACCAAGTCAGTTAGAGAGCAAACCTTGGGTGCTATTTTCAAGACAGCATTGTTCTCCAGAGGGACAGGACAGCAGGAAAGACAATGTGGAAAAATTCTGACTAAACAGTGGTAAAGGATCATCCCGGTAAAAAGCAGTTACAGCAAAACAGTCTTTTAATTAGAAATAATTTAGCCCAATACACCCATAGTCTCTCACGGTCTTTCACTTGTTAAAGTCTTTCAAGTAATGTGAAAATCTGTAATTCAGCTCCGTCTGCAAAATGAACCTGGTTGCATGGTTTCTGTCCCTGGTGTTCAGAAAACTGACTGATTTGATCACTGCAAGATATGAAAGATATTCTATCTATAATTGTTTTGCAAGGAATTCAATTAAAACATCTAACAAACATCAAGCAATCATAAAAGTCTACAGAGAACGCAAGCAGCATCTGACTGCAGATATATTTTCAAAATGTGACGACTGCAACTTAAGAAGAAAAACAACATGTGGTAAAGCTGCTCTGCCACTGAGCAACTTGAGGCAATCGATAAATTCAGCAAATAAATGCAAGATGACTGTCAATGCATGCTGTGTGTTGGTGTTTGTGAGTGACTGTCACCAATTGGGACCAGTGCAAGGACTGTGAGCAGTAGTGCATTCAGAAATCTGACACCCCCTCAGAATAAAAACAAGTCCTACTCTCTGTTAGAGATGGGCAGAAACTCAAAGAAGGTTCACAACCTACAGATGTTTATTTATTGTACTGAAAACTAGCTTCACTGGAGATGAATGCATATTATTTTGGATGCTTATTTATATTTATTTCATGTCAAAAAGAAAAATAATTGAGGGGCGGATCTGTCACCACAGGCCTTGAGAAGATGAAAGCATCAACTTTCCGATTTGAGGTAGATCTTTAACAACTTGTTAACAAGGAAACATGTGAAGACAGGAGTTTGTCATTGCTCCATTTAAAAATAACCATCCATTAGACCATAGCTACATCTGATGTGTGCAATATCTGTGACTAGAGCAGTACTTATTTTTCACTTTAATCTATTAGGTGTTCTGGTTGTATTCACATATAAATGTGCAGAGTTGGTGGTGGGTCAAAACGTAAAGCAAGACACATTCTTGCTGTGTTAGGCTACCAACAGCTTTATGTAGTGTTATTACTTTTAGAGTTAAAGTGGCTGTAATCAATATTTTCACATTAAGATGGACTTAAATGACTAATGAGAAAAATGTCTTGCTGTGAAAAACCCACTGAAATTTATTTCCCAGCACTACAGTTCATCTTAGCTTTGCAGTGCCTTTCAGCTCAAAAATGTGCCATTCTGGTACATGCTCGCCTATATCATAAAATTGCTTTCAACAGGCAGCTGTTATATTAAAAACTACCTACCCAGCCCCAAACAGCAGATAGAAGTTGTTACCGATTAGGAGAGTGGTGCGTTTAATGCTAAAAATCCAGATTTCTTGCAGTAGATGGTGGAGACCAAAACTAGAGCTAAAAGGGAACTGAAGAGTAAAAGCAATGGTTCCAAATAATAATTCCCATTCACCTTTTGATGCTTGGAAAAACAAGTATTTAAAAAAAAAAACTGTACTCACCACACATTTTATTAGGTTGTCATTCC
>JAMQGT020011313.1:0-75000 GCA_024447675.2 Pterophyllum scalare | reverse complement strand
GGTTTATACACCAAATTGCATAAATAAATGATTTTTTACTTCTAGCTTATAGTACCCACAGGTTGGGATTGTTACATGCACACAACAAGGTTTATTAGCCGCCACTCCAGATGAAACTGTGCACAACTCTTTGTAGTGACACATGAAAAAGATTGAATAGAAATATTTCTTAAGACATACGGTTGCCAGCTATTGCTGCCCTTTAAAACCACAAGAAGAATAACTACATGGTAGCATAAAACGTGATTTGTCCTCCATCATTTGTTTTACAGTCACTGTCAAGAAGAAGTTTCTATTGATTGGATTTAATATGAGTGAGGCATGGATGGCATCAGCAGCTCAAACAAAGAGATCCATTCTCCTTTTCTTCGTGTAAATGTGAGGATTAGTTGGGGGGAAAAGTTAGGCTCTACAGAGAACAATGAAATCAATAAAACACAGACTCCTCACAGAAAGAGAGGTAACTCTGCATCGACTACAGGCTGCTCACACACTCAATCAGATTAACTAATGAAGCAATTATTGATCCAAAGTGGGGATGTTGGCTGGCGCAGGACTAGCCATTAAGTGGATCTTCCCCTCCCTTGGCCATACTGAAAATGTCAGGGGCACTGTGTTCGCTTCTTGACACAGTTTACTGAAGCCCAATCTGCAGGAAACTAATCATTCGTCTGCCTCCCACCAGTGGTTCTGAAAGGGGCCGACACCTCCACGAGATAGAGGAGAAATTTGATTTTCAGCAAAAGTTGGAGAGAAGCCAAATTAACCTGCTCCATATTAACTCCTTAAAGGGGGCGAAAATGAAGGAATGCAAAAGAGAACAGACTACCGCGGGGCCATAAATGAGTAGGATCCTGTTCAGTCTGCAAATCGAGCTGCGCCGCCAGTTCTGGTTACCGCTGTTGCCACCGTTCTGACAAAGCTGAAGTTAATTATTTTTATACTTGAAACAAGCCTATGATAATTAGTGTATATCTACAACACAAGCAAGTGCGGGAAGTGAATAAATAAATAAAAAAAGATTATCTGTCTGCAGCATCCCTGAGTGTCAGAAATGTGTACTTTCATTGCCTGAGTCCATAGCAACACAAGGTTGTTTGTTTCCATGCTCATAGCAGGAGCTGTGTCACAAGATGTCTCACAAGATGTCAAAATAGGAGCGCTCATTCTTTCATCAAATAAAAGACAGCAGGAGCTGGTACAGTTCCTCCAGTATGACATGATATATTGTAATTCATTATTCTGTGTGTAATCTCTTTCTCCAGTCATGGGGACTGACTGAAAATGCTCTCCTGTGAATACAAAATCAACCTGAGCTTCAGCTGCATTTATTCCGCTGAAAAGAAAAAGCATGACATGAAGTTTTATTACAGCAAGTTTTCTTTCACTGTTTAGTCCTTGAGCAGCCTCACCTGAAATCCTAATTATGACCAACATGTTATTGTTTGTAATTGAACACAACGCTCCAGGCTTGGTCATCAGTCAGTCTCATTCACTTTCAGTCACACAGAAAAAAAAGCAAATAGTTCTCTTTTTTTTTTTCCTTCTTCTTCTTCTTCTTCTCTCGACGCACTGAGGCAGGAAAAATATTGCTTTGCGGTTAACTTCTAATCAAATTGCATTAGGTTTTCACAGCCTGTGCCCTCACTCCATTTGCACAAGCCATCACAGACCTACATGAATTTCGCACCCAGGGTGAGGAATACTTACTTCTTCGCCCCCAATAGATTCCCTCTAACCCAACACACACTGGGCACACGGGCACACCCGCACAGACGCACACATTTTGTGATCAGACAAGCATGATCATGCAGTTACGGCACAGCAGTAAATCATTTTATTTGCAGCAAGTGTGGTTTTAATGACATTTCACATGCTCTGATGTTATTTTTACCTGCTTCTGAAATGGACTCGCTGGAACCCACCATTGTTACACTAGTTTCAGAGCGTGGTAATTTTACTGAAAACAACCCTCATCTATAGTCACGTCCTATTTGTCATGCACACGGAAACCACGACATGGTATGCAAGTGAATATAGACGGCTGCTGGCGTGACACGGAGCCAGGAATGACTGCCAGTAAAGGGAAGCAAAAGAGCTCTAAAGCTCTTCCATTAATTCTAAGTGTTATGTAGCCATTAAATCAGTATTCATCACGGTGGCGTTGCTATTTATTGAGATCTATGAAATTACTGAAAATTTCAGAGATGACAAAAGGACTGAATAATTAATTATGGCTTAATTATGTATGTGAAATACCCTCATTATGATTAACCTTGGATGCACATTCTATAGGCTGCTTGTTTTTTTGCCCGTGAGGCACAAAGCTGCGTGATGCTCTGTGGCGTTTTCTGCATGAAACGAGTCTAAGGCGGGGGCTGATTGAAAATATACCTCAGCATGTGTGCGTGTGCATCTCTAAGTGTGTGAAAGTTCATGTTGGATGCAGCAAAGGGAGAAAGTAACAAGTACCCAAGCACTCTGTTAAAGTGCAACTTTGAGATTCTGGCACTTTCCATCTTTGGAGCCATCGACTCTTAGTGCATTTCGCATGGATATCTTTCTTCAAGGCACCAATATGATGGCTGTACATTTAAGCTGGGAGATTTCTCACTGCGATAAGCTCATCAAATGTCACTGTTGTCAATTAAAAATAAAAATCTAAAAAAGCAGCATTGCATGTCTAATGATGACAGGTTATGTTCTTGACAAGAGGAATGCAGTAGCTCAGCTGATCCAGAACAATGAAAATACATTAAACACTAACTTAAAATCGATTTTTTTTGGATAATTGACAGCTAAAATAAATAAGAAAGTATCAAAATAAAACTAATCTGCAACTATTAGGCTACAGATCAGATGTTTAAAAGCATAAATGGCAGCTTTATCTGGTCCCATCTTCTCAGCCATTAAGCTTTTGATTCACTGCAAAATGATTTGGATCATTGATGGGACCAAACTAGAATGAGTGAAAATGTCACCTTGGCATTTTTCATGTTGAATAAACCAGCCGGTTGATTGATTCGCTGAGAAAACATTTGACTCCTAATAAACTACTAAATAATACATAAGTTGAAAGCTGGGAGAGTTTAAGATGCAGGTGGGGTGTTTGTGTACTTTTTCAAAAAGTCTGAGGTGCTGCTTGACTGAAGGTTTCCTTTTCGTGTGTGTGTGTGTGTGTGTGCGTGTGTGCGTGCGTGTGTGTGTGTGTGTGCACGCGCAGTGAGGTTGAGGGTACGTGCTGAAAAGAGAGAATGGGTAGGAGGGTTTGAGGGAAATAGGAGTTTCAGATGAGAGGATGTGTGGGGGGGGGCATGAGAGGGGTCTTAAAGAAAGAGCTGGGGTGGGGTGCTCTTATGTGTGGGAGGAGGTGAAGGAGGTGGAGGAGGAAGAGGAGGGAGGATGTTGCTGGAGGGGAAGGGAGGAAGTGGTAGTGGTGGCTGGATTGGGAGTGCGGGGTGGGGGGTGGGGTGAGGGGGGATCTCAGAGGCGGAGCTGCAGACAGTATCCCCCGCCCTCGCGCTCGTCTGCGAGCCCCTCACAATTACCTGTTCCACCAGAACTGATGTGAGCGCGAGTTGGCGAGCACATGCCACGTTGGAAGAAGAGCCAGAAACTGAACTGAAATTGCATCTCCAGGTTCGCGAGGACACTTTAATTTAACCCACCTCCAAAACAAAAAACAAAAAAAGACTCAACCAAATCTTTTTTTAAAAAAATAAACCTCTGGAAGAGCCCACTGAGGATCTCTGAAACTCGCAGGGATGCACTTGTTGTCCGCCGGCTGCGCGTCTGCCCTCCTCTTCGCCGCGCTCCTCTGCCAAGGTAAGCTATTGTCTCATTAAGCCGGCAGCTGTGGCGCTGAAAGCCGCAGGTATGACGGGGAAAGTCCCGTACCTGCAACACGCAGGTGCCTCCAAAACTTGTCGACCACATTTCAAGGGAGAGGTGGAACAGGAATGTGTGTGCTTTGTAGTTACAAGTTTATGCTCAGTTTATAATCACAGACGCTCCTTTTATGCGGCTGCGTGTCATACACAAGGCAACTAAAAATGTTCCCTTTCTGTAAAATAAAATAAAATAAAATAAATGGGCTTCTTATAAGTCACATATGATGTAGCGACCACCTCTCTCCATTGTGTTAAATTATGAATAACTAAGTCTATAATCTTTTTAAAAATCTACCAAGCAGTTCTCTGAAACTCACCTCAACTCGAGATAAAACTGCTCCTCATATGCAGCTCTGCCCTGCTCATTTCTGTAAAGTGCGTTCTTTATAAACTCCTTATTGTGAGGTAGTCATCCTCACCCAGTGTTCACATGTGCTCAAGCCATGATGTCATAACCACGACCATGTCTAATTTTTTTTTGTGTGTTTTCTCTTCCTGTTAACACGGGCTGTTGAGCAGAATGATGCTGGCTCACATCCTGTGTGATTTATTTTAATTATGGACTGTCTGTTAGGTGGAAGAAAGCACTTCTGACAGGCTCCTTCTAGTAATTACACTGGGATGTGGGCAGTTGTAATAGCTTGCACAAGTGATTAAGTTTTAGCAAAGAAATTTGGAACTTTCTGTATGATTTGAATGCAGATACCCTGCATCCAGTGGTGAATTTAATCTGTGGTTTCATAATTTGATTATTCCCTCCCTCTGGAAAACAATGAGCCAGTGACAAAGGATGAGTTTTGAAAACAGGCTCTTAATTTTGGGCGTGGTATTTAGTGTGCAGACGGTGCTTAGTCCTCTCTGTAGATTTCCATATTGTCTCATCTGTCAGCCAACAGGTAGGAGCACCATGTGTTCATGTCACTCAGCCAGGCCATAGGCAAATCCATAGGCTTCCAAGTGCTTCCATGGGTTGGAGGTGAGGGGGGGAGTGGGGGGGGCTGATATCACTGTGCTCCCCTTCACCTCGTCACACAACAGTGGTGCCTGTTGTTGTAAATTAACACCATGCAGCACCTATCAGTCAAGCTCAGGTGGTTTGTTTGAGAGGAAATGAATGGCCTTTTTAAAGTGTTTTTACATGGCTGTGCCGCTGCAGTACCATGCACTCGAGACTGGAGGGGAGTGCTCTGAGTTGGTAATGAGGTTTGACTTTATGGTTGTCCGCACTGCTGTGTATTTGCACGTGGTCTTAAGTGATGGTCAAAACATGTGTGTTTGTTTAGACCGCAGTTGGGGGGGGGGAGAAAGAAGAGGGCAAAAGGTGAAGCAAGCCTCGTCAGGTTTCTCTTGGCAATTTGCTCAATGTGGGCAGAATCTGCCTGAAGGTGTTTATTGAATTTTGGATTTGCAATAAAAACTGCATCAATACCTGTAATAAAAAAAAAAAAAAAAAGCCTGTGTTTATTATATTCGCTTCACTGAAGGCCAAGCCATGGCTGCGACCAGACAAAACAGGAAAAAAGAGTCCCGAATTAGTCTCGGAACAAATATTCCAGAAAGATGCATCTGTTTTTTGTTCACCGCCTTGTCTCCACCCTTCCCCCACCACCACCACCCTCCTCACCTCCCCTCCTGAACAGACAGACAGTCCTCCATGCCACAGCTGGTATTACTCGTCAGGCAAGTGGGGCTCTCCTTTTTTGCTAATGGACTAATCTCTTGTGGGGGTCACCCAATTTCACCGGAGATGGATTCACTCTCCTTTCTTTCATCTGTAACTAGGTTATGTCAGGACTTGTCTCCTGAATGTTTTGATGTTAATTCTCAAGAAAAAAAGAAAAAAAGGAAACAGCTTTAATTACATGTTTGAGTTACATGTAAGATTTTGTACAACTGTTCATTTGGGTGCTTGTGCACGTCTCATCTTGTTTATAGGCGGCTTCCTCTCGATGTTTGAAGACTGCTTGTGGTAGTTTCTCCTTTGAAAAGAGATTTCTTTGTGACTTGGAAAGTATTGTATTCCTTCATGCAAAATTCAGATGCATTGAAGAGAAGTACGACAACTCAACCGAATCATGGCTTTGAATAGAAATCCTGCATCTGTACTTCACTTGCTGTCAATTTTTAGGCCTAATCTCTTCAAGTAGCTGAGCCATTTGTTGATCAAAATCTGGAAATGGCTACATTTTGCAAATGTAGAGAACATAATCCCATTTTGTAATCAAAGTAGAGGAGACACAATAGAAAGGAAGACAAATGTTAAATTTAAACGCTTAATTTGATCTGTAAAATACGAGCAATCTGACTAACATCATAAACCAATAAAGGGAACGAAGCTTCTATTCATCCATAATATATCTCACTTATGATAATAGGAATGCTTGAAATAGTCCCGAAAGTGATATCTATACAAGTTATTATCCTGCTGGATGCTTAACCCATATTTGGTGGCTCATAATGTCTCTGTGTATGACTCTGTTGTATGTGTAGAGTGAAAGTGTGAAGTGGAATCTTTTCCGGTATCACACAGTTAGTGCACTTGTGTTTTGGATGAAAAAGATCATTTTATTGAGTATAAAGCGAAGCAGATGCCATTACTCACCAAAGAATCACAAAGCAAGTGAGATATAAGAAAGAGACAGATGTTCACACAAGAGAATTAGGGGTTGTGTGCTTGTTTGTGTGCATCGTGTGCTCCTCGGGTCTTGATCAGAATAAAAAGTAAGTGGAAGTTTGAGTAGCAGGCAGAGCCGCTGCTGATGGAAAGAAAAAAACGGAACAAAAGGACTCCTCAAACAAGAGAGGGCTGTTTAGACGGGCGAGGTCATACTGTAAATTAGAGCAGCATTATGGTGGAGAGCCCAGTGTCACTTCCCATCAGGGGGTGCAGAATTCCTAACAGCGCCCCTGGCAGCAGGACTTTATGGCAGGGATGTGAGGATCACTCAGGAATAACCACTCACATCTAGTTTTAAATAAAAAAAAATAAAAAAAATAAAAATAAAGATGGAAGTTTGAAACTTAAAATAACCCGAGGTTATGATGAAATTGAAGCTGTTAGAGTCTTTGATGCAGCACGAAAGAGCAAAGAGCAGGTTTTATTGCAAATCTTAAACTAGGAAAGCTCACATAAAAGGCAATCATTAACCTGCTTTACTTCTGCGAGAGGAGAAACAGGCACTGGATGCTAAAGATTCTAAGAAACCAGGCCGGTGCATCAGCTCGTCCCCAGAGAAAAGATGCTTATGACAAATGTGCATCTTTACCATATGGTGTGGTGCACTGGGCCTGCCCACATGCAGTACACCGAGCGCTTTAGTGCTCGATGGTGCAAATAAGAGCTCAGTTATTTGTATTTGTGATGTAACACAATTCAATATAAACAGCGTACTACTAATTTCTTTCAGTCTTTGTCTGGCCTGCCCCCCTCACACAGAGGGCTGCAGCAGTCCACACCCACACACACGCACTCCATCCATACTCTTGTTTCTCTCGGCTCCCAGCAGGACACTGAACAGGTGGAGGAGTGTGAAGGGCTGGGGATGGGTGGGGGGATGGGGTGTCTCTTTATGATTCCCGTTTGTGTGTACAGTTGCTGAAAGAACAGTTTGTTCCCATCACTAAGCTTAATGATTGTAGTTCTAGTAATCACTTAAACATTTTTGCAATATTTTTAGATTCCTTCCAAAATGTCATCACCAAGCCAAACTTCACCTTTAGATTAGATGCAGTGTGACAGCGCTAAGAAATATGAGCTAGCACATGAACATGCTGAGCTTCCTGTATGTCAGAGAGAGCAATTCCCTCTCTGCTGGACTGACCAAGCTGAGAGATGTATGAGTGGCTTTGCCTTGAGAAAATGAAAGGACTTGGGTGGCAGAAGTAATCACTCTCAGGCAATGACTCAATGAGGAAAAAGGTCTTTTGTTCGCCTGTGACAGTTTTACACACGGGATTATCAGTAAAACAGCAGCAAGTGAATCTTAATTACACTTTGGTGATTGGCTTGCCCTACTTTCAGAGCCAGAGTGTGCGATATATTCCATTTTATAATCTCAGCCAAAATTGCCTTTTCAGTTGTCAATTTCTTGTTTCAATTAGCTGTTCAGGTTGGGGAAATTGTTTAAATTTAGCACTTTATTGACTTTTTATATATTCTGCTTTACAAGTCATATGCCTTTGTGGAGTGAAATAAAGTGAGAGAAATCTTTATGATACTTTACCAAACAAAATAACGTCTCAGTTTTCTCTTTTTCGCATTTGTCACTCCGCCATTTAAATAATGGTTTATTTGTTATCTGAGGAGAGGAACCAGAGTTCTATTGTTTCAGCTATAAAGAAAGACTTAACAACGTGAGAGGGAGATAACTGTGCTTTGCAGTAGTTCTTCTTCCTTCTTTATGCAGGAATACCCCCACTCAACTGCATGAAGCTGTCCTTGGTTTTGGTGAAAGGAGAATGGCACCCTAAGATTGGTCAGTCCTTGTTTCAGGGACAAAAAGTGAGGTTGTTTCGGTCTTTTGTCATTGGCGCATCCCCCAGCTTTCACTAGATTCCTGTGGACTCCCACCGACTGTATTGTGAGGCTGGCTCTTTTTAAACAAATGAGTGTATGATAGCGACTTCTTGCTCCCGCTGCTGTCTTTGTCATTAATATGGAAGAGCACACACCCCTCAGAGAGGGCACAGAGTCGCTGCTGTCGGTCCCGGCGCTTCACATGTGCAACCTGACTGGGGGAAGCGTCTCCCCTCCATATGAAAAGCCTGTGACCACACCCATCTTTAACAGGGCCTGGATCTTTGTTCAAATCCTCCATTAGAGTTATTGCTCTGTTTTAATGAATTCTTTGAGTGGCCCCCATTAACTGTGATGTTAATGAGCTGACCAGGGGCACATGTATATGGGAAGCCACATGGCGGCTGCTTATGTGGCCTTTGTTTTTTTGTAGATTGCATTTAATGGACTACTTTTTCCTCATTAAAATTTATCCTATAGGTAAAAGAAAGCCAAAGCAGCAGAACCACTGACAGCAAAGTCTCACCACATGGGGTTACCAGTAGCAGGGTCTCCCTCCTGCCCTTAAAGAGAGTCAGTGGTGGACCTCTGATGTTTTTTCCTGCGCTCCCATAAAAACTTATATGAGGCTGCTGCTATATCATACCTATATATTTTTCTTTGTCTGAGGTTCAGGGGAGTCAGGCAGGTTGACACAGCTTTTGTGTTAAAGGTGAAACATTCATTCCAAGCCTCAGGCCACTAATAAAATGCCATGGAGTTTTGTCTTCTCATTCATTTCTGAATCACCCTCTGTTGGCTCCAAAGCTCTTTTGCAACACTGAGAAGTTACTCTATTCATTCCGACGCTGTTTAGCAGTTTTTCATTCATGAAACATTGCACTGCTCCCGGTTACGTTCCGCCCTTGGGACTCAACAGGGAGGTTTTGTCTGCGTTTGACCTCAGTGTTCACATTCTTGTCATTTTAAAAGCTGTTTCTTTGTGTTGTGCTGATGTCCACCATCCTCCCTTCATAGACTGCAGCAGCAGTCTGCAGTGCCTAAAGCTATCTTTGATTACATGCTGCTATGGTTGAACTTGTAGGGAGACAGGAGTTCCCATTCAGGGACGACTTCCTTTCACAGGGGACAGCAACAGCATATCTCTGATTGGAATTAAAAGCCTGTCATTCTGACAGTATTTAATATCAAACAACAAGAAAAATTAAATGGCTGGCATCTCTCTGAGTCACCAGTGAATCAGTACACTGATGACTACCATAAACCTTTTATAACAATGTATATCCACATGCTTCTTAGATGAGTGCCATCTTCTTTAAATAATAAGTTTTCAAGGTGTTCTTAAAATGGTGCGTATGTCTGTATAGCTCTCCTTTGGAAGGTTTTATTATGCACTCTTTTATTAAGGATTAGTCGTGGCTAATTTAGCCTCAACATTATATCACAATATTTCAAGAAAAGTTGCGATAATGATATTTCTGATGATGTAAAAAAAAAAAAATGCTGAAGATGTTTTATTGATGCTTGCAGCTTGCAGGCAGCAGCATTTATAAGTAAATGAAGGGATTTTCCATCCTTCCTTTCAAACAAGCTACTCACATTGTTAACACACAACCTAATTCAAAATGTGAAGCTACTGAAACAAGGTGCCAGCAGCAGCAACACTATAGTACAGTAGTAGTGACACAGCATTAAATCCAGTGACACATCATGAGTCAAATATAAGCACAAAAGGAGCCTAGGTAGTGTTTTACTGTTTAACAATGACTAACAATGACTAAACTTAACCTTGTAACTGGTCAGGAGCTGCAACAATAGTGCGACATAATATAACTTAATAACTATCTGGGATGCTGTATCTTTCTAGCTTTTTAACCAGCTGCTCAAAGCCCTGCTTTTCGAATCTGTAGTAATTAGTAATTTCCATCCTCTGGTTGCTTTTACTGTCATATGGAGTGCAGCTAGCAGTGCTCCAGTCATTTTTAAATGGAATTCATTTATTTAATTTTGTGTTGCACATCACCAGCTGCTAGAATCTACTCCTTGGTGGTCTGGTTTTAGGCAATGATGTGTTTTTTGCCGGAAGTTGTGAAACAAGTTTGTTGTTTCCACCTTTAGACAGAAACGGTTTTCTTGCATATTTTGCAACGCACTGCACTCTGTCCGAGGATGCTGCAGTAGTTCAGTTTTTACATCCTAAATCCTCAACGCGTCTCTCGCTCTCAGACATGCCTGGGTGTCACAGAACATGCACGTACGGCATTGCTGTAGCAATGACATAAGAAAGGATTGGGTGATAATGATGCAAAGATGTTTTTTTTTCAGATCTATTGAGGAAATATTTCCAATTCAGCAAAGCACTCGAAAGACCCAAGTTCAGATCTGTTAAGAATTCAAAGTGAGTGAATTCTTTAACATCCAGCAAGATCCAAAGTATTATCCTTCTTACATTAGCACGGCCATTATGAAGTCAACTATGTTTCATAGGCTTAAATGTAATATAACTAATGTTGTACCTCATAGTAATGATAGTAGGCTACTCAGCAACCATCCTAACATTTTAGTCTGTGCCCTGTCAACAAAGTGCAATGTTAATATTTCAAATTAAATATCTGTCACCACCATGCCTGTCATTAAAAAAATCCCTTTTAATTAAGCAATTTACATGTAAGTATTACTACAAGACCACTACATTTCTGGTACCGTGACATCCCCAAAATAGATTTGACTTCTAACCAGGGGTAATTCAGCTGTTCTGAGGAAATAAAAATGAACATATTCATGTTTGTTTTTAATTCAGTCAAGGTCACTAAAAAGAAAAAGACAATTATTTCCCAGAGACCAAAGGCTACCACTGCAATAAGCCAACTGATACTTGAGGCAGCTGTAACACATAAAAACACTTAAATAGTAATGAAACAAATTGAAATATTTAGCTACACATAAAAGACAAAGATTTCAAACTGTTAACTAAACTTAAATATTGAATAATAAAAAAATCAAATAAAATCCTTAAAATATAAGACTATCAGTCTGTGTAATAACTTCCCTTAGAAAGTGAGACCTCCTTACATTCTAGTCTGTGTTCCAGTTGAGACTTGTATTTTGACCCCAGGGCATGAATTTTCTACTGTGCAGCAGCTTAGAAAAAGTTAGAAGAGCTGTAATCCTCACAACAGATTACAGTATGTTACTCAAAACTGTTTTCTTGTTAATGCATCTGCAATTGCAGCAATGTTTCCTCACATTCAGCTTCAATTTTTATTCAGAGGAGTCAAGTGGTTGGTTTTTGCGTGGCAGCTACCCCTCAAGCAATGCTTTGGCTAATGTGTGACTTGTGGATGTGTTAGATGCTTAGTGATAAAATGCTCTGCTTTGCTGTTAAGTATTCAGCTGTTCTGCTGCCAGACCTTACGAGGAAGGTGAAGAGATGCTTGTCTGGTAATTGGATGCAGTACTTAATTTTCTAATGGGACGACTTAAGAGGTCAAGTAGCCTTGTGTTCCTGGGGAGAATTTCTAAGCATTAAATATCCCACTGGTGCAGTTTAAATACATATAATTGACTTCACTTGTCCTCTAAATGCAAAATTCTCTGCATGTATCACTTTGAATTTTATTGTGACTTTATTGTAAAGTGGTCACAATGGAAAACAGCAGGAATTTGTAATGGTAAACTCACTATTAGCTTGTTAACGCTGGCCCTTGTCACATCAAAATTGCATTACTACAGTTCCTGGCTAGTCTATAGAATGAGGATGTTGTTAAATGAGCTTTGAAGTATGTAATTTTGAGTAATGAAGATGCCAGAATCCATTATCCCATCATTCCTGTTCTCCCTAATACAAGTAGAAGATATAGAAGAGACGGCACATCATTTCCTCATATAATTATGGTGATCTCGTTTATACGTTAAAGGTCAAACAGGGGAAAAAAGTGTTGAGAGCTAAAAATGAAAGGTAAGAATGTATGTTTTGGTACATTTTGGTTACAGCAGCATGGATTTTTGACGCCTTTCCAAGGTAATATCAAGATTTCTTGGCTTATTGTGACGGCCTTGCCATAGCATGCTGATTTATATACAGAGCCACCAAATATGGATACTCCAAACCAAGACAACATCACAGCCAGAGTTTGTTTTTACAGGCATATTGGTTCAGACTAAAATATTTCCCAGTGGGTTTCTAATAATTGGACAACTTTGTTATCTTTCTCCTTGGGGCAGCATTTGTGTAGATAGCATGCTTGAATGGCTATATTTCCTTTTGTAATGTCTCTCGTGTAATGCATTTTCATATCTCAGGTCATTACATCAGCTAATATGCATGTTCTTTATATTACCAACAACTGAAGACAGTAAAGGCATTTTTTTTGTCAGAGTCTTTATAATGCTTAGCAGTGCTTTGACCCAAATACATCAACACACTTATATGCTCACAGTGACAATACTAGCAGATGCTCAGCACAAATAATGGCTCTTTAAATACATGGTTAACCATCTTAGCATGTTAACATGCTAAAGTTTACACTGTTCATGTTGATGGCGCTATACAGAAAGGAAAAGGTTTGCTATATAAACTATAGGCACAAAAGCACTGGCCTACACCTTTTAATCTTTGAATCCGTTCATGTTTTCAGTCCTGTTGCCACAGGTGTATTCAATCAAGCACCTGGTCATGCAGTCTGCCTTTATAAACATTTGTGAAAGAATGAGTCATTGAATTCAAGCATGGTACTGTATTAGGATGCCGCCATCGGCAACTTCCCTCCTAGATATGTCACCATTAACTTTAAGTGGTATTACTGCAAAGTGGAAGCATTTAAGAACCACAGCAACTCAGCCTCGAAGTGGCAGACCACGTAAAGTTACAGAGTGGGGTCGCTGAGTGCTGAGGCGCATGGTGCATAAAAGTTGCCAACACTCTGCTGACTTAGTAACTCCAGAGTTCCAAACCTCCTCTGGCATTAACATCAGCACAGAAGCTGTGAGCTTCATGGCATGGGTTTCCATGGCTGAGCAGCTCCTGTAGGTGTAGTGTGTAGGTGGCCCAGTACTTTTGTCCATATAGTGGATATATATAATTTCCCATTTCCTGCTCAGCCAACAGTTCAGATGTCAGATATATTGGATTTAGGACAGTATTAGCAGCACATTTGTATATTGGGGAGGTTGGAACCATCAAAAGTTCAAGCCACCTAATAGCAAGACTAGAGCCTTACTGATGCTTGGTTTATGGGATCAATGCCAGCGGATTTTTAAGGAGTGAACAATTCTGACATACAGTAGATATTTCAGTGTATATTTAGAAATACATTATATATAATTGCAGCAGGAATTACTGTATATTGAAGAAGAAAAATTATGGCGCCGCTGTTCCCTATCTGTCTTACAATGCACATATTTCATAAAACAGTAGCTCTTTGTAAAGATACCTGTTCACTCTGTACCAGCTGTCATGCTACTCAGCCACGTGCTGCTGACAGTGCTGACAGTATTGTAAACATTTCAAGTGGAGCTGCTCTGCTGGACAAAAAAAAAAAATCAGTTATTCTGAATTATCCTAGCCATCTTTTTCTGGATCATGTTCTGCAAACAATATTTTAGATTGGTGCATACTATGCAGCAGATACCGATACCCTGATGTGTGATAGGCAAATATTGGCCAGTAGGATCAGCTGACCATTATATATTTTTTGGGCTAGGGTTAGCTAGAACATGTAACACAAGTGCACAAACACACTGTGCATTTGTGATATTAGATTATCAAAGTCAGCAGGCTTTCCTGTATATCAGGACTTAATAGTAGAGCATCCTACAGACCAGCCTGGTGTATTAGCTGTATTTTGTTCTTTTTTGAATCATTTTTTGGACTTCAAGGGAAGCCTTCACCCCTGAGACCTTGTTTTTGACTGGCCGTGCAGCAGACTTTGGAGCATGGCTTTGGAGGACTTTCCGAACAGCGTGTTGACTCAGTTTGCTTGAAGGAGGATAGTCTGTGCACAACATACCCATGGAGACGTTTGTTCGTGAGCTCTTCAGGCCACATTGCTCATATTTTGAACACCTTTCAGTAGCAGAAGAGGTGTTGGCACATTTCTGCTTATTGACAGGTTTTTTTTTGTGAAGCGGGCTGTCTCACTGCTGCCAGTACATCCCACTATCTGACAGATCTGCAGGGCTTTTTATGCTCTTGTTTGGGATGTACCGCACAGGACAAGAAGCAGGGGGGTGGGGGGCTGCAACTATGGGGTGGATGGTTAAAAGCACTTAGCTTGATGTATAGCTTCTTCTCATGTCATGATGGAAGAAGAAAATGTAATAGCCACCACTAATGAAATTATTATGCCTTAAAGGTCCTTTGTAGCCAAGATGACTGTGACATATGCTGAATTATATAAACTGAGAGTGGTTATCTCATCTCATGGAAACAAAAGGCACAAACAAAAGAACAAGATTTGGTTTGCTGTGACAGTTTTATCTGTTATGTGTCTTTAGGAAAAAAGAAGTGTAACACTAATGATGACCTTGCTTTGACAAAAGATAAATTGCATTTTGAATGTGGGTGAATTTCTTGCACATAAGCAAACTACTTCCCTTTTATGGGATGCACAATATCCTGCTTGGCTCCACTGGGGTTCACAAAAGCTTCCGGCCAAACTATGTTAGCTGTTATCCCGCCATGTAAGTCGGAAAGTACTGAAGTCATAGGAAGACTCGGTGGTCTAACGGCGCATGTTAATCTCCAGCCTTTCACAGTCCTCCATCAAAGCAGATGTTGGTCCAGAGGTATTAAATGTGAAACCACACAGAATTGATGTGCAAGCAGGTACATAATCCTTTGTATGTATTATCTGCATTCCATGTATTCCTCCCACTGCTCTCTGCTCTATTTAGCCAGCAGAGGCTTTAGGACCCCCCTGGAGCCAAATGCTGAAGCAGGACACAATTTGAAACCGTCATGCCCTCTTAATACCAACCAGGCTGTTTGGCTCATTGGAATGGGGAACACTGCTTGCTCTGTTTCACAGTGAAGGGTTAGAAGGTCAGTTCTGTCATTATGAGTGCACAACAGCATACACGACTCTTTGCCCAACTAATATAAAAGTATCAGCCTTACAGCTGCAATTACCAGAGATGAAAGCTACAAAAGCCATCTGCCGAACAAATGGAAATATCTACCTGTTAATATTTTCTGTTGTTTACAGCGTAACAAGACATGCATTATTGATATGGCAAAGTAGGTGGTGGGAATTAAATTTATACAATAATAAAACCACTGCACATATTTCCATTCATCATCCATTTTGTGTTGGGAAAATATTAGGCCATGCCTCACGCAGCATCTAATGAGGCACTTTAGGATCGATAAGTGGATTCATTCTGGATGCATTCTTATTTACCCACGTAGGAAAGGTATGATTCCTGGCCTGATTTGTCTCCCTCTTTTTTTTCCACTGCTCCCATAAGAGGCTGCATTTGGTTTGTTGCCAGGATCCTTCAAGCGGGGTGTGTTGTGGCAGCAGGTTTGATTGGTATCCTCGGGCGCCACCTGAAACTGTAATATGGTCATACAGATGGTATAATAGTAAACACAACTGGTCCCGCAGGATCAATGGGCTACAAATGTTCAAAGGATTTCCTGCTCAGGGAGTCGTGGGGGCTGGAACTGGGTGGGGCTGCTTTTAGAGGAGAGGGGGCAGGCAGGTACTTGAACAAAAGCTGATTGCAGTTGTGTAAATAGTGGAATCTGTAGCTGCCAGCTGGGGTAATAATTCAAAATTAAAATTAAAAAAAGATAATAATTCACTGAATTAATTACCAGAAGGAGGATGCTTTTAGTCTGATGATTCTGTGGATGTTTCCATTTTGACCCCCCTGTTGGGCGCTGTCTCTTTGCATATGTAATTTGCTGAACATGAGCATCTTAGTATGCCATAATTAATATGTGGTGCAATAAAAGGGCAAAAGAACATCACATGTTCCTAGAGCCCAGAGCACTATTTTATGTTAATTAAACCAACACTCTAAAGCCAAAAAGATATTTGTTCACAGTGAAATAAAGCAGAAAAGTTGTGAGCTGACTGAACTGACTGGCAGGAATTTAATATCGATCTACTTTGATCATTTATATTTAATATCAACTGATATCTGTATGCAAATTGAGAATTTGGTGTTCCATTTTCTTTCATATTATAGTCAAATTTATATATTTTGGGGTATTTTCAGTGTTTTTTGTTTTTTTTTAAGCAAAAGAATTGTACCAGATTGCAACATTATTATTAGATTACAACAAATCTAATAAATGTATAATTTGATTATGAAAATAACCATTAGTTGCAGCCCTAATTTAAGTCATGGCCAGGACTGCAATGAGTGATTGTAGGAAGATGTTATGTTACTAAAAGATGTGCTGTCAATTTTCTTTTCTCTTTCTTTCTTTTTTTGATTAATAAAATGAAGAAAACGGTGAAAGGTGCCATTTACAGATCTCAAGGTGACATCTTTAGATTGCTTGTTTCTCAGACAAGCAGCCCAAAGAGACTCAATTAACATTTATATAAAATGGAGAAAAGCAACAAGCCTTTAACCTTTGCCTGCTGGAAGCCGATTTTAACTTGATAAATGACACAAACAGTGACTTCCCCATCAAAACTGTCAAATTTGCTTCTTTTAGTTCATCTGGAATCCACTCAATTGACCGACTGTCCCAGTACCAGTTAGCATTTTTATTTTTTTGCGGCATGGTGTTACACCAGAGGACCCTTTTATGCTATTAATAAAACTGATTACAAATGATGTTCTCTATCTCCAGTACAGACGGCAGATACTTACCGTACGAGCCAGTCCTGCTCTAGTCTGGCTCAGTCGCTTCAGGCAAGGCTGGCGGGTTTATGGCCAGTACGCAAAAAACCCTGATACCTCCTGTCTGATGTGATACCACTTGAGGAGACCTGGTGAAACGACGTAGCACTTTGATGTCAAGAAGGTTGTTTTGAATGTGTCGGGAATATTTTAAAGCTCCCTGTTAACACCTCTCACTGGAAAGGGGTGAAAAATCAGGGACATTTTAAGAATTTGAAGGATTCGTTTCTTGTGCTTAGATTTGCAGATATCAGTTCAAACATGTCAGTAAATTCAAAGCTCTCTATACTCATTTATGTGAAGAGCTACTCACTGCTGCCTTCATCACTTCACCCCTTTAAGCCTTAAATTTGTTTTATTAGACTGTAAACATTTATTTAATTATCCATGTGACTACATTTTTAAGCCTTAATTGGGCTGATTATACTGTGAGCGCTAGAGGGAAAAAAGGTCTGTAATTTTAATTAAATGGACTAAAAATAGAGTTTTCCAAAAGCAAGCTCTACCCTCTGAGAAACTTAGTGCATTTATCTGGGCCTCATCTCAAATGCAAAAGAGACACCAGGAAACTGTATGAACCATGTGATCAGATACCTGTTATTCACAGCTTATATAGACGCAGATGCATGCAACCAGAGTGCAGTGAGTCTATTTGGAGTTACTGAAATCCTAAATTATAAGGTAGGAGCACAAATCAGAGCTGCAGATGGTGTTTTCAGGATGTATGTTGCCTCTCATGTTCTTTTCTATTACGCACCCACAGTGTAAACGTGGGATTCTTTATCATGCATGGGTTTCACTTGTAAAACTACCATGTGCTTCATCATGGCAAGGACCACTGAGAGATTACATACATCTTTAGATTTAAGATGAAGCGCAACTTTAGGCCAAAGAAAAGGCCCAACTCTTTTGTGCGTTTCAGCAAGTGCAAGATTAACCAACTTAAATTCAAAGACTGTGTGATTAGGAGCAGAGTTGTTGCGTGTGGATGCAAGCTCATCATTAGGCATGAGCGAGCAGGACAAATTCAATAACGCTGTTAGGATCCTCCAGTTTAATGAAGTTTGAAGGCTCCTTGGCATATGAGAACGTTATCACATTTAAATGGCTCAGAAATAATTAAAAATGAATGACTAGTTTCTAATCACTAGTCTGAAGTGCCTGGATTGAGCATTAACAGGATACAGCCTTGCTGTACTCAACACAAAAAGCAACATTTGAAACAAACTCATAAGCAAATTTCTCAGAAGTCATTTATGTGTTGCTTTTAAATCGAAAGACAGAATACTGAAATTCACTTTCAGAGAGCAGTTTATTTTGGGGACTTTTAAATACATACAAATACATTTCCTTCATATAATTTCATCATTTCTGTGAGTTCTTTGAAAGGTTTTAGGCTTCACTCTCCCCAGATGGCTGCAAGGTGTTGTTCCACATGTCACAACCCTAATTAAAATAAGCTTTATCTGGGGGGCAAACAGATTCAGGTTGGAAATGCCCAGTTTTCCATTTTAATGGATAGAAATGATTTGATAATCCCTTTTGTCCAGCAAACTTGCTTGCAGGCCACGTCTATTTTTAGGAAATGACTTTAAAAGCAGAGGAGAGAGGCTGTGCGGCAGAGGGCTTTAATATCCTCATGGTGATGGAGTTTTTAACATTCTTGCCTGAGAAACACGGTCATAGTGACAGGGTCGGGACTTGGCGATCCATTAGGGCTTCTGATATTATGTCTGCTGCTGACGGGGAACTTGAAAATCCAGTCTGTTCATTCACAACCCCAGACCCTTGGGTGAGCTAATGTAAGCTCTTCCGGAACCAGAAGAATGAAGTCATTGCCAAAATGTTGGGCACTAGGTTGCATTAGGAAGGGTTAATGGATAAGTAGTAAGCGGTAGGGCTATGCTTTGTTAATGGCCTAATGTTGCCTTTAATGGTACGTCGTTAATGGGAGTTGATGGTGGATGTTTGGAGTCAGGACAGTGAGCTCTCCTCTGATCTCCCCCAAGTCTGCCCACAGGCAACTCACAACCACTTCTCCCCTCGGGTCCCGCGGCCTGCGCCCCTCAAATGCATAATTCACAACATAATGGATGTGATTTCTGAGTGCACTTACCACCCGTTCACTCCAGCCGGCTGCAGTCTTAAGAGCACTCCCCGCACCCATGCAGCACGTCTGCTGACGCAATTTATGACATTTTTTAAGAGGTTTTTACGAACACTCGTGTGGTCGAGTGTGTAGAGAACATTTCAAAGACTAACGATCATGCCACAAGATCAATTTCTAGGGAACCTTATGGCAAGTCATTTAGAGCGATAATCACCACTCTTGTAATGTGCTTTTATCTTTTCTATCTGCCTCGCTCAGAGAAAAATGACTCTGACACTGCCAATAATGTGAGTCATGTGTCACAGATATTCTAAATGAAAAGGTGTATATGTTTTCCTTCATAATGTTTTTGAGCCTTCTGGAAACATTTATACATCTTTCAACTCCAGTACCAACAAAAACTTTTTCTTTTTTGTGGCCCAGATATTAGTTTTGTTATAGGTCTTTGCTGAAGCCGAGCAATTTAAGCTAAATCAAAGCTGAATCGTCTGCTTTGATTGTACTGTCAGTGATGTTGGAATGAGACGGCAATTTAGAGTAACTTGACCATATTTAATTTAAATATATGACAATGGCTCTCTTTTAACTTCCCGTATTAAACTCACTCACTAATCAAAGGGAAAAATGCAAGAATTTCTTTAGTGTTCTCCAGTTTTTTGGGTTTTTTTTGGTGTAAATCTTTGTTATGTCTCTTGTAAGCCAACTTCAAAGCTTAATAGTTCATTAATAATGATGCAAAAAGTCTGATTCGTACTGTAATATATGTACTTATATCGTGCAGACCTCACAACATACACTTGGTTTTGGCTGTCTTGTGTCTGTTTTGTTGCTTGGCACTGTGTTTTTCTTATTACCCTGGATTGTAGGTCAAACACAGGCTGTGACAACACATTGAGCTTTTTCCACTGCACTCACTTTAATTTAATGTTTTTATGGAAAACTTTGTTGTCTGAGACATCCACAGAAAATATCCCTTTTTTTCAGTCCCTCACAATCTCACACTCTCTTCATTAGTTAAACAGAGTGAAAACAATTTTCCTTAATGGACCAGAATGCAATGCAGTCACAAGACATCCTGTATTTTGAGTTGTAGAGGAGGACTCGTGTCTTCCTCTGGGCTAATTATTTCAGCACTCACGCTGTTATTCGTTCCACCTACTCGAATAGCCCGCAGCTGGTGCAGAGTGTTTGCACCTGTTCCCTGAGGATTATCAACAGGTATTCTGGGAATTGTAGGAAGCATGAGCAAACAAGACACGATATAACTCATGTAGTGTTTACCCAGAAGGTGGCACTCTTAAATTAACTCTCACAATGCAATTTCTTTCCACTCGGTTACTGCTGGTAATATAACATTTCATGACTGATTGATTGGAATGATTAAAATTACAGCATTTTAAGAGTTTTAACAGTCAAACCTGCCTCATTAAAATTGTGGATGCAGTTTGAAGCCATAGCATGTTTGACATTTTAATGTAAAGCTTGCTCAGACCTGTTTGGGGTGTGTAAATATTTGCCATCATATTTCTCCAGCTGATACCCACCCACTTGGAGTCAATAGGAAGAGCAAACAAAACAAACAAAAATAACTACCAAATCTCTAAACAAATAAAATCTGTAAATAAAGAACGCTGCAACTCCAGGACAAAAAAAAAAAAAATAGAAAGAAAGAAAAAGAAGCTGTGAGGAAGTGCAACTGCAGTTCCTCAAATGGCCACTGGAGGCTCACTCTAAAAGTTAGTCAGTGCCCATAACTTTATAGGACAAGTGTTTACAGTATGGTACAAAAAAACCTGTTTTGATCTCACAAATTGTTCCCTTCATAACTGTACATGTTGGGGCAAAGTGGGGTGGTAACCATTATAATTAGGGTTAAAGTTTGCATCATTAGAGGCACAGCTGCTTTGGCTGATAGTTGGATGTGACTGTAGCCGGTTATCTCAGTTAACTGAAGTCAAAGAATTGGATCATTATGGCTTCCTGTGTGATCAACGGGCCACAAACTCTCAAATTTAAGTATTTTATTTTCATGTATCGCTGCACTAACTACCTGGCATCTGCGTAGTGCTGGCTGGCTGGCAACATAGCACTCAAATCTCTCATCCAAATATGGCTCCAAAAAAAGGTCAAAAGCTAATTTAAAGCTTTAGAACAGTAGTTCAAGGTGGTTACATTTACCTTGTTAAGCAGCTTTCAAAGATCACATATCTGTAACATGAAAGATTTTTTTTCTTCAGCAGCATGGTGTTTCTTTAGGGAGTCAGTCATTAATTACACAAGTGGATTAAAACACCTGAAAACAAAATAAATCTTTCCCTCCCTCTCGAGCCCTCGTCTCTTCCTTTGTTCTCTCGCTTCAATCCCTGATAAGAGGCAGAGGCAGCAACCTGATCCCTCAGCAGCAGGCCTGCACAGGTACTGGGGCCTCCTTGGGACAAATTTGAAACCAGAGAAAATGGAGCCAGCATTTTTAGTCATAAGGGAACAATGGGGACTCGACAGGTGAGACTGCAGGCAATGCATTAGCCCCGTTCCCGCCTGCTGTGTTCTGTGGGTGTCTGTTGACCACACATGAAGCAGCAGCTGAACATTGTTTTCTTTGCTTGAGGGAGAGAGAGCTGACTATATGTCTTTGTAGAAAATAAACACATATCTGGCAGGAGAGGAGTGTAAATCAGGTTAGCAAGTCAGGCCGAGAGATGAAAGATCCACCTGTAAAACAAAGCCTTGACGGTTAGCCAAGGCTGGTGACCTGATGTTACACCGTGTTGGCATGCAGGCTGTGGCTTCATAAAGGCTGAGCTCTTACAGTTTTCAGGTTAGGTGCCAAACTCAAAATAGATTTATGTCTGACACTCCAGACTACAGACCAAAGACTGTCTCCTTTTTCAAGAACTTGTGAGTAGTTGTAACCTCTAAGCCTGCAACGTGGTCATGTGCCTCTGTCCCAGTGCTGGTACTGGGGCAGTATCAGCACTATAGAACTCAAGACTAACAAAAGGAAAACACTCTTTCTTTTATCAGTAAACTGCCATGCTGTTTATCCTTTTAAGGCTTTTAAGACTGAGAAATACGGTTTGCAGTTCACTTTTAGTAAACACTTTTCGTAATCCAATTTTGAATACAGAACAGGGGAAAAAAACTGGAATCAGCTTCGAATCAGACCTCCGTGTCAGTCTCGAACCGTTTAATTTAAGGTTTATGTATAGTGAATGCTCTATATCTAATAGTTATTGATGCCAGTGCAAAATGAATAATGTAATGTGAATGATAAACTTTGTGTTTTTGAGATTTTTTCAGTAATGTGAATAATAAAAGTAACAATAAAAAATAAAGCCTTGAAGCCTTTAAGGTCAATCTATGATCTTTTTATTCTTATATTTTTAAAACCTCTCCCATACGGAGTTTTTCAGAATTATCATGAATTCTTCAGTTGGGGGTTTTGTTTGCCAAGCATTAATGCTTTTGTTGGTTTTGAATCAGAGTGGCCTAAAAAAATTTTTTTTCAATGCTCCTGAGGTGAAGGAGGGGAGCCATTAGGCTTAATAGACTCAGACTAATAATACTGTGTGTTGCATACTCTACATAATTCTCCATTTGCTGTCCATCCTCCTCCTTAGCAGAGCACAGGCTTGTTTTGCACTCGAGTGACAAACATGGTTCTGCTCAGTAGATAAATGTGAGGGTTTTTATCTATTTTTATTTTAGTCTGGTTTATGAAATCCTCTTTTTAACCAAAACAATGTCAGATGTGCAGCTAAATAGTCACTTGATTAGATCATTAGATGGCCAACAGGAAAATGTGTGACCATTTTAACAAATTTGGTAACATTACATGAGGGCTGCGACACATCGCCGATGGAATCATGAACGCTTTCTTCAAGAAATAATTACCCCAATCATCTTCTTTGCGTCATGCTATTGTAAACTGGATTGGTGCATTTGGACAAAGGAAGACAGACCACAGTAGCTGAACCTCAGACACTTACTTCCTTGCAAAACCAATGATGATCTGATAACAAGCATGCTACAATCTACACAAATGCTGTCCAATACCATATCTGTGCTGGCCGTAATAGAAGCAGCATTTACAAATTCTGTGGCAATCAGAGCACTGACACATTCACAAGCAAAGCAAAGTCATCTGATCATCAACTAACACTCACAGGGGCATTGCAGTGACTGTATGGTGGCAGAGCAGAAAATAAACTTGCCTTATGTACATGTTGCTGATACTCCCAAAAGTTGTTTTCAGGATTCACACCGAAACTTTTCATCCTGTCATGAACATCCAGTTGTTGGCTTAATATTCTCTTTCCAGCAAATAAATAACCAACATACTCGGACTGTCATCATGAGTACTGCAGGAGCAGCTTTTTGATTCTGATAATCTATATTTCTGATGATCTGCCAGGTTTTGCTATTTTTCGAGGATTCATTAAGAAATCCGAAATTCGCTGCTACAGCACGGCCCACAGCATGGGTTACGCAAAGATTTTTTTTTTATCAATTATTCTTTCATTCCACAATTAGTGAGCAAAATATTAAAAACGTGAAAAAAGTACCTTTTACACCCTCTTATGGTCAACTGTGAGCATGCTAATTTGCACATGTCATCCAGACCTTTTATTAGATTAGGCTATATTCACATGTGATAAGAAAAAGAGCAAGCAGTCACATTTAAAGAGTCCGGAACCAGTATTTTAAATAGCTTAATTGAATAATTAACTAATTGTTATCTTAAGATGTAATTGTACAAAATGTAACAGGTTTGCAGCTGTCTGAATGTTGGATGTGGATAACTGACAACACGTCTGTAATGTGTTTTTTAAGCGGTGCACAAAGAAGATGTCCTAGCAAGCGCAACAATAAATTGGCCTACTATTCTTGAGACTAATTTCCCATTCCAAGGCAAGACCATGCATTGATTCAGTGTTATATTAATATCAAACAATATTGCAGTCTTCTCCATCATAAAACTAATAAATGTGTTAGACTTTAGACAACGTTTCTTATGGAACTTGTAGATAAGAATCCATAGAGAGTGGATCACTTATTAAAAACAAAAGCCACAAGGCTGTCCTAGTTCAGCTGAACTGCAGACGGAGCCTTTGGGGAACATTGCCAGAAAATGAAACCTTTGTCCCAAGTCTTTCTGTCCACAAATGGACCTTCTTTTTTTTTTCAGATTGGCTCTCTCTGAAAGGCCTCTATGCCCTGTTGAAGGTCAAAGAGACACAGGGCCATATCTTTAGGGTGTAGCTTTCTGTGCCCTGAAACAGATGGTGCTTCATAAATGAGAAAAATGGCTCCAAATCCACACCTCTCAAACGCAGTGATGTTCATTTCTCATAGTACTGCTTTTGTCAACCCCAAAGTGCTTCACCAAAATCATACCTGCTGCTTACTTGTGGAAAACAGCAATTTTTGCTAATCAATAAATAATTGCAGGCGTTTATCAAACACAAATACCCCAGTGTTCTCTGGTGGAAGCTTCTCCATTGTGATAATTTGCTGTTTTCTTATTTCTTGTAAACTGCATATCTGGTTTGAATTGATTGTATCAAAATAGGAGTCTGAAATATCACCTTGAGCTCTGAACTTTTAACACCAGTTTGTGGATGATTTTTAGGCATTACATAGACAGAAATATTTAAAAAAAAAATGAATATACACACAGCTGAGTAAACACCAAATGTAGCATTGACGAGTCTAGTTGTGGCCGAATGTGAATATCAGACCATTCACACAAATTGATTCAAAACCTGGAAGAGTCTACAGTGTGCAGCCATGCTAGTGGCTTTGTCTGGTCATATTTAGGAACAGATTTGCTTTGAATTGTTAACTGTTAACATTAGCATGCTAATGTGCTCACAGTAATGATGCTAAAATTTTGATGCACACTGGTCACACATCAGATCTTAAAGGGAAAAAATCAATATTTATACTGATATGGACAGGATAATATGTTAGGAATGAAAGGAGCCACATTGTTTGATAGAAGTTATTACCAACCTACAGAGGGCTGAATTCAAAGACACCCTGAAAATCAAAGTGAAAAAGTGATGCCACAGGTGAGTTTAATTTGCCGAAATTTCATGGCAGCAACTCATAATGGTACACAGTAGTTTGTATGGCCCCCACATGCTTGTATGCATTCCTGACAACAACATGCTGCTCCTAATGAGATGACGGATGGTGTCCTGGGGGATCTGCCTCGTCCATTGGATTTAAGTCAGGTGAGAGTAGGGGGCCAGTCAGTGGTATCAGTTCCTTCATCTTCCAAGAACTGCCTGCATACTCTTGCCACCTGAGGCCAGGCATTGTTGTGAACCAGGAGGAACCCACTACCCACTGCACCAGTGTGGGGTATGACAGCAGGTCCAAGGATTTCATCCCAATACAAATACCAATTCCTAACCTCTACAGCCTTGCCGTTGCTAAGCCTGCAGAGGTCTGTACGTCACTCCATAGATAGGCTTCCCCAGAACATTACTGTCCACTAAACCGGTCAGGCTGAACGATGTTACAGGCAGCATTACATTCTCCATGCCTTCTCCAGACCCTTTCGTGTCTGTCATGTGCTCAGGGTGAACCTGCGCTCATCTGTAAAAAACACAAGGCATCAGATGTGGACATGCCAATTTTGGTATTCTATGGCAAATGCCAGTCAAACTCCACAGTGCCAGGCAGTGAGCACAGGGCCCACTAGAGGAGGTCGGGCCTTCAGGCCACCCTCATGAAGCCTGTTTCTGTTTGTTTAGTCAGAGACATTCACGCCTGTGGCCTGCTGGACATCATTTTGTAGGGCTCTGGCAGTGCACATCATGTACCTCCTTGCACAAAGGAGCAGATACCAGTCCTGCTGATGGGTTAAGGACCTTCTACAGCCCTGTCCAGCTCTCCTAAAGTAACTGCCTGTCTTCTCGAATCTCCTCCATGCTCTTGAGACTCTGCTGGGGGACACAGCAAACCTTGTGCCAACTGGCACATATAGATGTGCCATCCTGGAGGATGTGGACTATCTGTGCAACCTCTATAGGGTCCAGGTAGTGCCTCATATCTACCAGTAGTGACACTGACCCTAGCCAAATGCAAAACTAATGAAAAAATGTCAGTGGCCTCCATCTGTAAAAGCATTCATGTTTTGGGTGTCGTCTCATTGTTGCTCCTCTGGCGCACCTGTTTTTAATTTCATTAACACCAAAGCAGCTTTAAACTGATTAACAACCCCCTCTGCTACTTAACTGACCAGATCAATATCCCAGAAGTTTAATTGACTTGGTGCTATACGCTGATTAAAAAGTGATCCCTTAATTATTTTATTTTTTTTGAGCAGTGTATATACGTAAGGTCTGGGTGACAGTTACATTTTGCCACATTAATCAGGTAAAGCAGACAGTTTTGGGAAATTCAAGATCACTGTGTGTTTGTGTGCACGTAGCAGCAGCTGCCCCTGCTCCTCACATTTAGGCTCTGGTTGAGATCTCTCTTCTGGACAAGGAGAAGCAAAAATGAATCACTGAGAATGGCTTAACTTCATGGCAAATCAGAAACTAAGTCGATTAAACACATCTGCTAATGCTCAATGTGTTACTACAGTATGTGTGACTAATATTTACACGTCACTGCGACTCTTACAGCAAAATTTGCATTTTACTATATGACACATCAGATGCTGTCAGTTTAATGGAAAAAGTGTGTCTGAAAGGGGCTAGAGCTTTGGACATGAGTATTTGTTACCAGCAGGCTCATGGTGGTGTGGTTATTTTAAAAAAAAAGGAAGAAAGAAAAGTAAATACAAGCTGATGCTCTCAGTTTTAAGCTATTAAAACAGTGACGGGCAATTACAGCAAAGGAAAAAAATAAATAAAAGGGAAAATGCTAAATTATAGAGCATGCATTGCTGACGTTTGAAATGGTGGTTCAGCCTGCAACAAAGAGTGGAACCGTGCGAGAGGGATGTTGTGCAAGCTGTGCTGTCAGTTATCCATCAGTGACATGATTACACCCCTTCCCTCAAGAGAGACAGACAGAGATAGTGATGATGTGGCTGTGTATTTTTTTTTTTTTTAAATCTCTCTCTACAGCTAGCTGGTCTGGAACGCTTCCTCAGCGTGAACTGATACTGTAGCAGAATTTAAATATAGTCACGTGCTTGTCATAGTCAGTAACACACAAGCTGAGCGTGTGTACTGAGTGAAAGAGTTGGCAAAATAACAGCCTGCGAAACTCATTTATTACCAAATATCCACAAGGATGCTTTGGGGACCTCGGTGGTCCTTCTCACACCTTTCCCTTTGACAGAAGCGGTGCTGCAATTTTTCATGACAGCGAGTAGTGAGAGTTTGAGCTTATTAAACCAGTGATCTCTCTCATTTGAGGTTCTTAATATGGCTAATCAAAATTCAGCACTTGTTAAATTATTAAAGAAAAGACAAGGACGAGAGGCAGAATGTCATGGAAGGTTAGGTTTTCTTTGATTTCTTGCTCCTTAGGCAAACGGCGTTCACTATAAGAATCTAGCCTTTCCTCGAGTATTATTGATCCAGTTGAAGTGGTTCTGTCTGCCCCTTCACACTGAACCGCCTCTGAAGCAAGGCTATTTGCCATCAAGTCTTTGTGGACATGCGCCATGGGATCTCCATTCAGTGCACAATCCTCATTTTCAGCACTTAATAAGTTTGGGCCTCGATTTTCTTTTGGATGTTGCTGCTGAAAGACACACATCCACACACACACACACACACACACACACACACACACTCACACACACACGGGAGGGCGTAAGGTAGCAAAACAGGGATACAGAGACTAATGCGGAGAGGTTGCTGATTTCCCTGGTGAGTTTATATCTGAGCTGTCGTCACCTGTCTCTTCTCGGGAACAGAGGCGCCTTAATCAGGAACATAAAAGTATCTCCTGTGGTGCTGCCTCCTGTCTCTGTCACTCGCCTGTCTATTACTTGATTTACCATTGCCAGAGTACTAGCTAATTTTTCATGTCCAGTGTAAGAACTGTGCTTTTAAAGAAGTATAGTCAAATTCAAATTTAGCCTGGCAAACCCAGTTTTTTGGGGCTTAGAAAACTGTAAAAGTCTGTAATTTATCTGTGAAACCACCAAATGAAGGGCACTTGAATATTGTCTTAATTTACCCGATAGTTTTAATTTGAAATCCCAGAGATGCTGAACCCTTTTAAGCAGCCTTAAAAATGTACTTTTTTATTAGCATGATGCAGAAAATGACATTTGTTTGGAGTGCCAAAATACTTTTTACTCAGCACTATCCCACCCAAATCTCAAATTAGTGTTTGTTTATTTCTGTTGTGCATCATCTAGATAATACACTGTCTTTGTGAATTATTTTTTGGTGATCAAGAAATGGTGGATTGGTTCATGTGCATTACATGAAGCACATGACAACAAGTATGTCCTTATTTGATGTTTTAGGCATTACAGTCTCCAGCCAAACTCTGTTTGTCCCTCTGTTTATCCCTCATTACTTTATATTTTGCAATGAAAATATAAAATAGGTACAGCAATTTATTGAAATATGTGAAAATATACCTGGAAATGCAGTATATAAAGCAAAAACAGTTTGTACAATTCTAACCAACTTGAAAATCAATATTTGGTATGACCAACTAACAACAAAACCAGAACTACCAGTCAGAGGTTTGGACACACCTTCTAATTTAGTGTTTTTTCATTATTTAAAAGGTATCTGCATTGTAGATTAACACTAAAGTCATCCAAACTATGAAGAAATACATATGGAATTATTTACTAAACAAAAAAGGGTTAAACAAACCAGGATATCGTTAGCCTCATAGAATAATGGCCTATGTCATATTGTGGCCAAATTGAGACACCTGCCTAATTCTACTTTGCTAACACTGTAGATTCATTTAGATAGATATCTCAGTTTGGCAAAATATGACTTAGGCCATTATGCTATGAGGCTAACGATCTGTTTTCACTTCTTGCTTAGATAACAGCTTTGCACATCTTGGCATTTTCTCAGTCAGCTTTATGAGGTAGTCACCTGGGATGGGCTTCAGTTAACAGCTGTGCCCTCTTAATGTGTTTGAGACCATCAGTTGTGTTTTGAAGAGGTAGAGTTGGTGTACAGTGAAAAGCCTTATTTGAGTAATCTTCTAATCCATATCATGGCAAGAACTACTCAGCTAAGTAAGGAAAAACAAAAGTACTTCATTACTTTAAGAAATGAAGGTCAGTCAATCTGAAAAAATTCAAGAACTTTGAAAGTATTGATGGTTGATGAAACTGACTGCCCCAGGAAAGGGAGACCAGGAGTTTCCTCTGTTGCACAGGATATATTCATCAGTTACCAGCCTCAGAAACCAAGTACCCCAGATAAGAGCCCACCTACATGCTTCAAAGAGTTCAAGTAGCACACACATCTCAACATCAACTATTCAGAGAAGACTGCGTGAATCTGGACTTTATGGTCAAATTGCTGCAAAGAAGCCAATTCTAAGGAAGAAAAACAAGAGGAAGAGAATGGCTTGGGCCGAGGAACACAAGGAATGGACATTAGACCAGCGGAAATCTGTCCTTTGGTCCTGATGAGTCCAAATGTGAGATTTTTGGTTTCAAACACCATGCCTTTGTAAGATACAGAAAAGGTGAGAGGATGGTTCCTACATGTGTAGTTCCCACTGTGAAGTATGGAGGAGGAAGTGTGACAGTATGGGGGTGCTTTGCTGGTGACACTGTTGGTGATTTATTCAAAATCCAAGGCACACTTAACCAGCATGGCTACCACAGCATTCTGCAGCAACATGCCATCCCATCTGGTTTACGCTTAGTGGGACCATCATTTGATTCTCAAGTGGACAATTACTCCAAACACACCTCCAGGCTATGTAAGGGCTATTTGACCAAGAAAGAGGGTGATGGAGTGTTGCATCAGATGACCTGGCCTCCACAATCACCTGATCTAAACCCAATTAAGATGGTTTGGGATGAGTTGGATGGCAGAGTGAAGGCAAAGCAGCCAACAGGTACTCAGCACCTCTGGGAACCCCTTCAAGACTATCCAGAAAAAAAAAAACAACTTGGAGAACTATTGCACAAGACCACTTTAAAAAGAAAGTCTGACTCCACAAAAGCAAACAGTAAAGTAATGAGCAATGACTGAAGCACTTCACACTGTGCTGTTTATAGAAGTACTATTATGTATGTTTTTAGAAATACACCAGCAGAGTGAAACAATAAGGAAGTGTTGAATGTTAACTGCCCTCACTGTCTATTGCCCCTTCATCATTAAGACATTGATTACAAGGTGATGATTGGTATGCATTGTGTAAACTTGTGTGTATTTGTCAACGTGAAGTCGCTCAGTTCACCTACTTTTGTTGAGAAGGATTACCTTATCTAAGCAAGCAGCAGGAGCTTTGTCTTCTGTAACTCAACATGTGCGATTAGTTCTCATTGTGTGACAGTGTAATCTGCACAGATAATACCTTTTCCCTTAATGCAGGACTCTTAAAGTTCTCAGAGACACTGAAGGCAGCTTTATTTGAATATTCAAAACGTCTATTTGAATTTGAAATGCAAGGAGTTTATTATACAGAGCGTATGATAACCTTTGCAACAATGCTGTGCTTGCAGTGTACCTCTGTATTGTCTCCTGAGTAGTTTGTGTCTTATTACTAAGACACAGCATATGTCGACTTGGTTGCCAGCTTGATTTTGAAAAACATTTGGATTTGTCCTCAGCCATTAGAGTATTCTGGCATCAGCATGCCCAGGTGTAGCACACAATAAAGACACTGACAGACTATTTTTGGCACCCTAAATGCTAAAATGTAATCTAGCGGGATGTCATCAAATATGACACATGCAAAATGTGTCCCTTGAACAGAGCTCATTAATGGCTTCCTCTTAATATATTCACAGTCTCTCCATTTTCCTTTTTGCCACACAGCGTGGGCAATCTTTTCTGCCCGAATCAGAAACCTGCATGTTTCATTTACTTTAAAAACAACCAAGTGTAGGATGGCTACATCAGCATGCCAGGTTTGCAACCAACAATCTGCATTATTTCAGGTGGATCACACTCATGTATGTCCAGTTGCCAAAACACTGAATGTGAGCAAGACTGTAAAATGAAATTTACATTCCAGAAAACTACCCAGTAGGTGCATTTGTTCTTAGTTGAGGTCTGCAGTAAAGCAATGTTCCACTTGTATTACAGTGCAGTTGATCCACATTTCATGAATACATGAATATCTGAAGTTGGCAACATTTTCTCCAAACATAGTAATTTGTTAAGACTGATCACTGGATGACTTGATTCCGAAAAGCTTTTAACAGATTTTACTTGAATAAATTATAGGAAATGAGAGGAATCAGTGCAGGAAATACTTGTACTTTAGTTGACAAGTGACGGTGCTTATCCCTGTGTTTGGTGAAGAATTCCTGGTAAAGCTGTCAGCAGTTGAAATGTGGCGAGGTTTGTTTTGTCCCATGCTGTCACTATTAAATGTCGCCGAGGCTTATTTAAATGCAAGGATTGTATCTATGTGGGTGAAGTGTTGTGGTAGTGCTATGTGTTCTCAGATTTTTTTTTTTCTTTACTGGGTGGGTTACTCTGCTTTGATGCTTGCACAAACTGTTTCTGCTTCATGCAGCTGTAAGCACTGATTATAGCTACCACCACAGAGAGACTTTAACACTTTTTTAGAGCCTTTTTGTTCTGTCTATATCTTGTTTCCTGTCTCTGCACTGGTAATTTCTGATGTTTCCATCCATCGCTTTGGTTAATTTTATACAGATGTCATAGTGAACGGGTGCACCTTCAGAAAGTTTAGTCTGTCTGTGTGGCTTTTAAAAATAGGTAATTATTTTCACTATTACTCCTAGTGCACCTATTGAGAAGTTCACAGTGACTCTTAATAACCCCTAAATAGCTATAGCCAAAGTTAGCTCAGCTTAGCACAGATGCTTAAAAAGGGGATTTAGTCAGGCTTTGACACATGTGAGTGGTAGCAATTGTGTTACGTGGCCTAATGCGCTCCAAAAAGCGGGCTAATGGCTCCTTTACATAGAAAGCAGTATGTTCTGAGCTGACTGCTGGGTTGAACGGATGGCTCAAAATTTGTGTTGCACCGACTGCTCTGCATTGCACCCTCTCACAGCCTGTACATGTACTAAATGTGCCTGCTTCCCAGTGTTCTGTGTTTCTGTTGGTCATGCAAATGCGCATCATAGGAGCACGGTGGTAGAGTGGTTAGCACTGTTGCCTCACAGCGAAAGGTTTCTGATTCAAATAGCAGCTGGGAGCTTTCTGTGTGGAGTTTGCATGTTCTCACTGTGCCTGAGTTGGTTTCCTCTCCAAAAAGATGCACGTTAGGTTAATTGGTGATTCTAAATTGGCCATGGATGTGAGGCAGATGAAGTGCTTGAAGTGTATAGATTAAAGTGCTGTATGAATGTACTGTTAAAAGATGATTCGTAGTCCAGTCGTTAAATAAGTACAACACGCTGTTTTAATGCGAGACTACAGACTGTATTTAAAAGATGGACACAGCCACAGCTGTTTTAGCTTTTTGAACCAGATGTGAGTGAGGAGGCTCAGAGAGAGAAACCAAAGGATATGCTTGAACAAAACAGCTTTATCATGTGACTCTTTGACCATATTTACAAAGTTAATATCATGTTGTATTTGATATTTGAAAGTCAGGAAAGTGTTGAGTAAGGTCATAGTTTAAGGCAGCCAAGAGTTTTTTTTCTCCCATTGACTTCTATACAACCACACTTCTTATAGTCTATAGTGAGACTTTATCAGCCACAAGGCAAGAAACTAGTGCTGTAAAATCAAATCAAATCAGCATTTTGGCTTTTGGCTTTCAACAATAATTATAAAACAACATTTCCTTTACTTTAATCTCAGTGTTGACCAATGTTGTTTTATACTTTTTTTATATAAACAAAAAGATGAAACTTGTTTTAAAGTATAACTTTCTTGTATGGAGAGAAACGGCAGAAAACAGCTTAAGAAAAGCACGAGAGCTATGAGGCAGACATGCCCTGTTTAAAGTCTTATTATTAAGTTGTCTGTGTGTTTGTCATCTTCTTGCCGTAGTGACTTCAGAAACAGGTTTACAGGGTTCATCGTCAGGCTCGGTGCTGTTTCTTGTTAGTTGACAGCTCATGAGTGGCAGGTGTCGGAGTGCGAACTTGTTCAGCTTAGTGTCAGGAGGATGGCGAAAGAAGCAGACTTTGCTGACTTGAGGCAAACTGTTTGATTTTATTGTTTGTTTTTTTTAGTTACATCACACATGTACATAGTTATTTTATGAACTTGTTTAATAGTCCTGATGGGAAAGTGACACTTAACGACAGTGGGTTTGCTGTGTGCAAAAGAAAACAGGCAGATTTTTGTGCACCTCTGAACTTGCCGACTGTGCAAACATGCACTCGGTGTCCCAGTTGTTTCTTTGTTTTAACATAGACAATGGGAAACAAAGTAAAAGTATTTACCTTCATTTAAACAGGATTCAAATGAGTCATCAGTTCATATCTGCACCACACGGAGGAAACCTTTAAAAGTGATCTGTTCAGGGGGAAAGTGAGAGTATAACTTTTTTCAGTGCAGAAATGGCATTTTAGTGTGCAGCTGTTTTTTGTGCGCGAATATAATCAGACAATTTCAGGGTTGAATGCACGCAGAATATTGGAGGATCTTCATTGTTTTGCACTTTCCTTGTAAAAAACAAAACAAAAACACAAACATTACTTGTGTCTGTTTCAGCAGATAGAAACTGACTGGTCACTGCTTTCTCCTCATACACGTTACTGAACTGCTCTTGAGCTGTTTTGGATTTTAGCTGTCAGATTTATGCCTCCACACATCCACTTGTGCGTTTACCTCAGCCTGAACTTCGAGCGGTCTGAAATGTAAATTTGAATGCCAGAAAAACTGAGCAACACCTCATTTTCAGTCGGGCCATGGCAGCCTCTTCTTCCCTGCAGCCCTTTGGCTCTAACCCCTCATCGCAGCCCATTGAGACACTGGCACCCTCCCCCCATCCCCCTCTTGAACATTTTGTCTCCATGGCAATGTTTTGAATGAGATTTAGGGCAGGAAAGGTTGCTTTTTTGTTTTGTTTTGTTTGTTTTTTTTGTTTTGGATTTTTTTTCCCCCAAGGGAGCTGAAAAATTAGCAGAATTCTATAGAAACTGCTGTCCTTTTGTGTTTAGGTGAGCCCTAAGTGATATTGATAAATGTCAGTAAAATGTATGCAGACAGGAGGCACTGTAAAGCATTCGGAATAATAATGGATTTCAATTTTCTGTCCTAATAATTCATGCTGTGTTGCAGCTGACCAGATTAGCCATTCTTAGAAAGCAATTGAAAATGCACCTTTGGATTTTTTCTTTCACAGTCACCTCTTTGGAGACGGTGATCGGCCTGTATGGGGAAACGCTCAAGATCCCGTGCAACATTGGAGCCACAAACGCAGAAGACATCACTATTACTAAATGGAAATATGTAAGTCACAGTGGAGTTCAGTTGTTCTCAAAATGCTGAAGTAGGTCTGACGCCCACTTACTGTGTCTGAAGTCGAGCCACGCCCAGTCTGAGTGCATTAGACCATGCGTCTGTCCCTCCATATGACGCTGCATGAACATTGCATGTTTTTATTTGAACACGAAGCCAGTGCCATATGTGAGAGACACATAACAAGCACGCTCTGCTCTCCAGGACAAAGGGGAGGGAGTTCCAGGATACCTGCTGACCAAACAGAAAAACCAGAATGTCTCAATCAGCCCCACTGATGAATACAAGGGCCGTGTGAGAATGGACGAAAACTTCAGCCTGCTGCTTTCTGCTGCCAAGCTCACTGACCAGCGCACTTTCACTTGCATGGTGGTGGCTCTTGGAGATGTGTTGGAATACCCAGTTAATGTCCTCATTCACAGTGAGTCTGAATTAACTTTTAAAAATGCCCTAATTTAAGGGCTACGACTGACACAAGCAACATCCAGCCTCACTTCCACTTCTGTTCTTTTAACCACAGAGTCGCCGGTAGGCCTGGAGATTTCTGAAAAAGCAGAGGAGCTAGAGATTGGAAGACTGACCAAGGTGGAGTTTTTAGTGATAAACATTTTAATGCTTACATTATTTTAAGCAATGAATCATGAAGGGAAATCCCTTACTTGAGCTAACGTATCTTGAGGCCTAACAGAGACCGTGCTTGTTACTGTAGTAATGACTTCTTTGAAGTGATTCTCATGAATTAGTAAAGGGCAGAAATCTCTCTGGTACTACAATTAAAAGACCCAAAGGATTTGAGGGGCTTTATAAATGCTTTAGGCATTTCATGGTCTGTTGCATAGAAAACTGTTTAGTCCTCAAATACCAGAGTGGCATTTAAAAAAAAAAAAAAAAAAGCTAATTTGCTCATATGAGTGATGAAGTGATGATTTTTTTTATTAATATTTTGTCTTTGAGTGCTTTTTTGGCCTATTTTTTCTATCACGTTTTACATTTATTTGCTTCATAGCTTGGAAAATGTGTTGCAAAAGATGCCAACCCACCTGCAAACATCACATGGTTCAAGAACAATATACCTCTGGTGGCTGATGGGAAAGGTGAGCATTCACTATCCCTTTTGTTGTTTTTGAATTCTAAAAAATAAAAAATTGACATTTATAAATATTACATACACAGATGTTTTTATTCTCTCTGACAGGGACAGTTGCTGTAAATTATTCTGCTGTGATGAATTGTGCTGCACCCGCTGACAGCGCGTGTGTGTGCAGTGTTTTGGTCATTGCACATTTTTTTATTCCTTGTTAGAGTTTTCAGACAGTGCTTGTTTGCTTTGTGTCTAGGGATTTCCATCCAAGCCTCTATTCTGGTAGACTCTGTTACTGGCCTCTCGACCACTACCTCCACACTGGAGTATTCTGCAAAGAAGGAAGACACGGACGCCAGGTTCACCTGCGGTGCTCAGCACTCTGAAGGTCAAGAGCTGGTGTCCTCTTCTGTGACCTTCACTATCACCTGTGAGTCATTGAGCACGCTTTTTCTAACACCTTTTATTTTTTATCCATGAATTGAAAGAAAGGGTTAACATGCAAGATGATCATCATGAAATCACTGAATGCTCTGTCTTAACTTACAACCCTGAGGGAAGTTTTTTCTTGTATCACAATAGCTTTATGCCATATACTGAAAACAACGCCCACAATATTCTACTAAAGCCAGAAACTAGCGGCCTTAAAATATTAAATTTTGCTATGTCAGAGTATTAGATAACTCTTACCTTTGTAAGCTGCAAGGTACAACATAATAATATTGCTCATAACTCTGTGAATTATCCACAGTACACTATAACACAAGCTGCATGTGGTCAAAATGCTTTCACTTAACTTAGAGGAGTGACCTTCACTCTATGCAAAGTAATTGGAGAGCCATGAAAATTTTCCCCTCCACTGTGGGTGGGATTTAATTGCTCGCAGTCTCTGTGGCTAGACAGGTCAACAGTGAAAAAAAGCAGTTGGAATATCTGCAGTACTATGCAGAAGATAAGACAGTGTGACAGACATAAAACAGTATTTTTGCATCATCAAGGTAATTCCCAAAGAGCTATTAGCTAAAAAACAAAACATATCACATGTCGTGCAGTATGTCCTTAAAAGTTTTGAGGAAACTCAACAAGTGGCAGACAACAGAAGAGACAGGCCAAAAAAAAAAAAAAAATCTAAAACAGATTCACAGTATCTGAAAGTTATGCATTTAAGAAATAGTCCTTTAGTTGATCCATCGCCTGAAACCTCATCATCAGAAATGCGCTTTCAGTAGGCCAAAGAACTGGACTGAAAATCAGTGGCAGCGGGTCTTATGGAGTGATTAATCCAAATTTGAATTTTTTGGTTCAAATTGTTGTCGGAGGAGTTCAAGAGAGCGGTACAACAGTGAGTGTCTACAGCCATCTGTAAGACAGGGTGGAAGCTGTCATGTTTTGGGGCTGCATTTCAGCCATTGGTGTTGGGGATCTTGTCAAAATTGATGGAATCGTGAATGCAGAAACGTACAGTCAGGTTTTGATCCACCATGCAGTACCATCTGGAAAGTGTCTAATTGGCAACAACTTCATTTTTCAGCATGAGAACACACTGCCAATGCAGTAAAAGCATACCTGGATAGAAAAACACACAATGGAACACTGTCAGTTATGGACTGAGCTCCCCAGAACCTGGACCTCAACATTATTGAAGGAGTGTGGGATTATATTGATAGGGAACAGAACAAAAGGCAGCCATCATCCAAAGAAGAGCTTTCAATGTCTGTCAAGAAGCCTGGAGAACTATTCCTGAAGACTACTTAAAGAAATTACAGGAAAACTTGGCAAAAAGAGTTCAGGCTGTGTTGAAGAATAAAGGTGGTCATACAAAATGCTGACCTTCAAGCTCATTAGAGTTGTACAAACTCTATTTTTGCCTTAAATACTGTATTTACATGTGTGGTTGCACATGTTTAAATAAACCACTGCACACATTTCCCATTTTAGTTGCAGAATGCAAAGGAATATGAGGTGACTACAGACTTTTGCACAGTACTGTATTTCAGTGCATTGGTGCAAAATTGAAGCGAGAAAGTACTGTGTGAATGCGTTCAATATGTTGAAAATATATAAAGGTAAAAAAAAGTGGTCCAACAGGACTTTTTTTTCCCCACCCTTAGAACGTCTGTTTTATATCTGGTGTTCGAGATTCTTCTCACTGATGTCTGTGTTTCCTCCTCCAATGAGAATTACAAACATGTTTTATTCACATTTTTTTCAAGTATTGACACAAACGAAATAGTGGTGCTGTTTTCATTTCTCGGCTTCAATAATTAAAGTGGGTATGTTTCTGTTGATGAAATTTTGCTGTTGATGAAATTTCACTTTTTGGTGAGAAAACAGCTCATTTTATGTGGCATGACAAGAGTTTCAAAATGGAGTGAAAGGGAGTCGAAGTCTCGCTGTTTAATTGAAGTCAAGCTTCTTTAACGTCACGCATGTAACGCAGCAGCAGCTCCTGATCCATAAGAAGACCAAGAGACATTTTACAACTGTGTTCAGACTATCTCTGTGTTTTTTTGAGACTACATTAGCATTTTTTTCTATAATTCTTTCACTCCCAGTCAAGGCAGACAGGGGTAACTACACCTTTTGATGGTGCAAGTTGAAAAATGAGGTGTGGATTCTGAGATTTATACCGAGTGCAACATTAAATATTGAAGTTTCCTGCTCAACACGGCCCAAAGTAGAACTTATCAGTGCTGGAACACTTTCTTTCAAGAAATTCTTGAAAGAGTTTGCCTTAGATGGAGCAGAAACATTGAGCTTTGAAAGGATTGTTTGGTTGAGTGCCTCAAATTATGACTGCAATTCAACCACCTCCTCTGCTGCATTTTGAAGTTGGTCATAACCAATACCGAGGCACAAAGTTAGAGCCCTCTGTAGCGTGCTGACACAGTTGATGAGTGCAGTCCCATTGCGTTCAGCTGGTTGGGGAGCACGCTCCACTTGTTACACCCTCCACCTCCGCCCCTCTGATTTTCTCTCTCCTATTTTCTGCACAGACTCCACGGAGAACATCGTCCTTCAGGTCAGTGCTCAGAACCGGCTTGTAGAGGGAGACAACTTGACTTTGAAGTGTGTGGCAGATGGTAACCCAGCTCCTACCAGCTTTAACTTTCACCTTAAGGTATCTCATTAAACGCTTTGAAATTCCCTTCAGTTCATCCTAACCCGTGCTTACTTCATCTAAAATGTATTTATTCACTCTTTTATCCTCAGCAACATAAGTGAAATGCTGCTGTTTTGACTGTTTGTCTTTGCAGGGGGAGTTAGTGACAGTGGAACACCGGATACCTACATCATCACGAATGTCTCACGTGACACCACTGGCCAATACAAGTGCTCTCTAATTGATAACCCCTCAATGGAAGCGATCAAGAACATCACAGTCAACTGTAAGATCATTTCTTTACAAGCAGAAATTACTGCAGCTTTACCCAACAGACCTTCATCATTGTCAGAATTATTTCCTTTTCTTCCTGCGGTCTTATTTGCTGCAAGAGCAAAAAACTTTTTTCCAGAGAAGAGTCCTAATATCTCTCTTTGCCAGACTGTCTTCTTGTGATTTGTGGAGAAATTGTTGTGTCAACCGCATTGCCTCTAATAAGCTGCATCTGCAGGGCTGTGAGCCAACTGCAGTGTTATATGGTTAACAACAGAAATGTTTTGACCCTTAACAGGCCTCTGAACCATCTTTTCACCATCCGCTCTTCTTTTCAGACCTAGACATCAATTTAAGCCCCTCTGGGAATATTGTCAAGCGTGCTGGCGAGGCCTTGAATCTGAGTCTCCAGATTGATTCTTCCGAAGAAGCAAAGGTCTTCTGGACAAAGGTAGAAGCAATCTTTTATATAACAAAGCTCCAATCATTCAGGTTTGTGGTTGTTATTGACAGTGCTGATATTCTCTTGATTTATTTCAGAATAATGCTAAACTGAACAAAAAGCCAGAGTTTGCCAAGCTCGCTTACTCAGACTCTGGTCACTATGAGTGCAGCGTGACAATTGGAGTCATCAGCCGGAAAGCTTCTTTTGATCTTACCGTTGAAGGTAAGAGTTTAAAGAAAAATCACTGTGGGATGACAAGATTTGTATTACTCTGAGTCACATATGAAGTTATGCAGCCAGCAGGCGGTTTGCTGAGCTTTAAAAGGGATGGAAATAGCCTGACTTTGTCCAGAGGTTAAAAATAGCAGCTTAAAGCTCGCACAGTAATTACCCCGCCTCTGGGGGAAGGGGGTGGAGGGGTATTGTTTTTGGTATCTTTGTCTGTTTATGTTTGTTTGCTAACAATATTACAGCAAAACTACCAGCCTGATAAAATGGGAAACTCCATTTAATGCATATTCTTGGCCATATCTCAGCTGAACAAAGACACATGATCCTCATTTGTTGCAGTAAGAAGCATATCACTATCGTCCATGGATGTAACATTTGATCTGGATATGATCCGGATACGTGAATATATGACACACCTTTTGAGTCTCTATCACTCAGTTCATCTATTATCACCCACTCTATTTTTTTTCTCATTATAAGAAATAAAGCTTTTACAAAAAAAATGAAAATGACCATATTTTAATTCAGCTTTTTAAACCTTGGAAATGATTACTCAGAGCCACGTAGTTTTTTAACACTTTATTTTCTGTGTAAATTACAAAAAAATAACAATAATAAGACAGAGCATGCTAATTGGTAGGATTATTTTCCTTTTGACTGGGTTGCTGATTTTCCTCGCTTCTATAAATCATTTGTTAATTCAGAGGTAGCTGAAGATTTCTGTTCCCTTACAGGTGCTCCGGTTATCAAGCAACTGTCCAAAGATCGCAGTAAGGACGGCCAGCATAAAGTCTTGATTTGTGAGGCTGAAGGTTCCCCAAAGCCAGCTGTTACCTGGAGCATTAATGGCACTTTGGTACGTGTTCGCATACACTTGGAAGTTTACCCTTTATCAGAATTACAGGAAATTTATCCTCGGATAATTGTTCTGAAGGTCATATCCATTAATTTTATCTAACAACACCTACAAGATTCATTTTATGTGTTCACTCCTCGTGTGCTGGCATGAAAAAAAAAACCCTCAGAAAAAAACCTCTGTCAGACTGTGGGAGACCGTGAAAGAAACATACATTATTTCTATAGTTACAAATGTTGTTCAAGATCAATACAGTCAGTTATTAGTTTTGCTGTGGTAAAGATTGCTTTACGGTTGGAGATGACAGGCATCTTAGAGGCTTCACAAGATTCTGTGAGAGTGCCAGGACAGTTTAAAGCAGGCTCTTCTAGATCGATGCATAAACGAATCACCACAAATAGTGAATGCAAAATATCAATGTATCTACTGGTACTGAAGGTAAGCTTGTTTATGAAATCTGCACCAGGGTCATGAGGGAGATGTGTTCATTTTTACACAGTGTGAGTATAGCTGCTGTCAGCACATTGCAAATGCAGGGCTTCTTTTTTGGTAGAAAACCAGATATTTTGCTCGGCTACAAGTCATTTTCATTTTCCCTGGAAGTTGTGGCTACAGTTCAGCCTCTGTAAACCACCACAGTGGATTTTAACTCAGACAATTAAGATGTGATTGATATGCCGACTTTCAGCTTTAATTCAAGGGGTTTCTCAAAAGTACTGCATTAACTGTTTAGGAATTAAAACTATTTTTATACATAGTCACGCATTTTCAGAGAATCAAAAGTAATTGGGCAAAATACCATAATTTCAAATATAAGGATTTTTTTAATACTTTGCAGCCAATGACTGTTCAAAATCTACAATCCATAACCATCAGCAAATACTGTTTCCTCCCTTGAGATGCTCTGCTAGGCCTTTCCTGCAGCTACCCTAAGCTGCTGCTAGTTTGTGGGTCCTTCTGCCTTCAGTTTTGTCTTTAGCAGCTGAAAAGCGTGCTCTATTGAGCATAGATCAGTTGACTGACTTGGTCATTGGAGAATATCTCAGTTCTTTGTCTTGAGAAACTCTTGGGTTGCTTTTGCAGTTTGCTTTGGGTCACTATTCATTTGCTCTGTGAAGCGCGGTCTGATCAGTTTTGCAGCATTTGGCTGAATCTGAGCAATCTGAGTATAGCCATGCACAATTCAGAATTCATCTTGCTGCTTCTATCAGCACTCCTATGATGTCAGTGCTTTTGATTATTGTGTCATTTAATACCAAAGCAAACGGTCTTTGAACAGCTGTTAACTTATTTTTTTTAACTATAATTTGTTTTGAGTTATTTTGCAGCAGTAAAGCAGCATCGTTTCCTGTGAGTCATTTTCCATGTTCTGTAGATAGACCGTCTGAATCCGATCTATGCGTGGCACACTCCACCATAAATAATAAAGCTGCCATAAGTAAGCTAATTAAGTAAGATAATTAGTGAATTTAAATACATGGATGGGCTATTCCCCAAAAGATATCAGCTTAAATATTGTTTCACTTATCTCATGATTATAATTTTAATGCTGAAATCTGCATCCTTATACTTGTTGACACCAACAGGCGTGAAGCTGGCATTGCTCTTTATTTGAATAAGCAATCGCAAAACTTGTACCTGTATGTGAAACTGCTGTAGCTGATGTCTAATTTCAGTCACAGGACAACAGAATTTATCTCCATTGTCATTGTCATCAGGGACAGTTGCAGCCCGTCCGGTCATGACAGGCGATTCTCAGTGGCAGCTTAGGAAGAAAGAGTCCCCCCCCATGCACTTGTTAACGCACTTGTTTTCATTCACACTTTGGCATAACAATTTATTTGTTAAAATAACAAGATGGGTATCAGCTTTAACAAATGACCTCCACATCGTGCCCTCCTCCACCTTGTCATACTCTTGAGAGTGCGATAAGGTTTTTGAGCTATATAAAATCATTCAGAGCACTTTGAGTGTTTCTGTCCCATTTTCCCTTGAAAGCATTACTCCTTTGTTGGTGAATCAATACTGGTTGTCATAGAAATTCATCCTCACATTGGTCCTTCTATGTAAGATGGCAACAGGTTTGTCCTGCAGTAAAAATTTCATTTGCATCTTTAGAGCACAGCGTTTGACTGTTGTCTACACCGTAGCCGACAGATATTGTGCATGGCTTGTAGCAGGTGAAATTAATTTAAAATAAAATCACACATAGAGTTGTATGGGTGTAAAACATAGTGCCATTTTTCTTACAGCAAACCTCTGAATACCATCAGCAGAAATGTGAAGGTGTGGCTAAACAGAGGCTGTGTGTTTAAGCCTCCTACTATTGTCTTTGTCCAGAGATAGCTCTTGCTTCTCTTTTTGTTTGCCCCTCTCCCTTTTTGCTGCACAGTGAGTGAATACTCCCTGTTATGTGCGTGGCAGTTTGCACTGTTAGTATTTTCCCCAGCTGTCACACTTGCGAACTTATCTGGTTCAGGCGGTTGTGGTCAGTGTTTCGAAAGAGTACATTTCTTCATTTTCCCCGAGGCTCAAACACAGTATTTTCCACCAAACTGTCACAAGAACAAAAATTGTCTGTTTTTTTAAATGGAACTTCTTTTTTCCCCTTTGTTTCCATAGTCTACCTGTGTGCACACTGATAGCAGAGTCACTCAGTGAAGCGGTATGAATTACATATAAACCCGGGGGTGTGCGCAGGGTGGTTGCAGTTCTTTTCAGCCCTTTCAGTCATTGTCTAAGCACGAGTGCAACCTTAAAACCCTGAACCTGCGGGGACTCATTAATTGACTCCAAAAATATGCATAACTCTTTCAGGAAACACATTTAAACAATTTTGTAATTTTCCACCAAATAATATATCCTATTTGGAGAACTGTGAAGACTTGAATACAGGCTATGTTATAGGTATTTACAAAAATGCTACATCCTCTTGTATATGTAGAGGATATGAAAAGGGTGTTGGCAGTTTGTCTTTGTGTCTGGGGTTTTCCTCTGAGACTCTGGAGTCTATATCCCAAAGGCATACGCGTTGTTTCTTTGTCATGGAAGAGCTCACTCACTTATTGGTCCAACATCGCCCCCTCGTGGTGAAAATCTTCAAATCACCTGCATCGAATGTGTAAATATTAACATTTTTTTCTCTCTCTCTCTCTCTCTCTCTCTCTCTCTCTTTATTCAGCTTGATGAAAGTCCTTTCATCAATGGAAGGATAACACACAAGATCAAAGTTGTGCCCTCTGCAAATCTAACTGTCTCTTGTACAGTGACCAATGAGTTTGGCTATGATACCAGAGCTATAAATGTTTCCTCTTGTAAGTACAAAGTCATGATTTGGTCCTTTTACCTTCCCCGACTTCATGTTTTTCCTGAATTCTTACTTGGTAATCTGCCTTTTTAAGTGTTTTCCTGCCGTCTTTACTAACTCTTTCCATCTGCATGTTAACTTGACATAATGTTTACATGCTTTGACAATACGACAATACTGTAGCAGGTATGTACACCAGGGTAAATGCACCTGATTTAGGATTGTTTTTTTGTGTGTGTAGAGTTATGTCATTGCACACCATCTGGGGGCTGCCATGAGAGTTGTTAAATCAATTATTTTGGACATTTAGACCACAGATGAGAAAGCAGAAAAAATAGTGATTTTTTTGTGTCTACTGGATTCATCCTGTATTTAACAATGTCAAAGTGTGATTAATGCATGCGCTTAGCACTTAGTCCACACTCTTGTCTGAAAGTGTCCAAGTGTGTTTATATTTGTTGTATGTTTGTTCTCCCTTGAGTATTCATTCCTGTGTGTTTGGGATGGCATTTCACATTGGGGGTTTTTTCCGTCCGCCCTTGCTCAGTGGGTGTATGTTGGGATGCTGGATTTAATCTGTTTCCTCTTGGAACTACTTGCATGTACTGTAGAGTAGATGTAGAGTAGTAATATTTCTGGACGTCACGCTTGTTTTTGTTTTTTTTTCTTTCCTTTTTGGTTGGACGTTAATGTTATTTCATATCTGATTTCAGTAATTGAGGAGGTGAGAATGGATAAACAAGGTAAGTTGGAGCGGTCTTCTTGCTTGTAAGAAACAATAGAAAGTGGGTTGACAAAAGACTATGGGGAATCGAATGTTGCTCACCAAAAGAAGGCTCTTTATCAAATATTTATCTTTAGCAACGCCTTGGACTCTAAAGCAGGAAAAACCCCCAATGTTTAGACAGTTTGCTTCTTTAAAATAAATACCGTTATGGAGGAATAAGAGGAATGGAGCTACCAGCATCCTGACAAGATGTCCGCATTGTTCATAGTCCCACTGGCAAAATTAAACAGGGGATTGCTACCATTAACATTCAAATCAATGAGTCATAATCATGCACAGTGCGGATGTGTCCATTCATCAATGCATTTAGTGCACATAATAGGTTTGTTTTGTTGTTGTTGTTGTTGTTTTTAATCCAGGCCGGAGCTGCATACAAAAATATGTCTCTCATGTCTCTGATATTTCTGTTTTATCTTTCTTACAGACCAGTCAGAGGACGGTGACCAAACCAGATTGGTGGTTGGTGTTATAGTGGGTCTCCTCATCGCCACAGTAGTTATAGGCCTGGCATACTGGGTTTACACAAAGAAATCCAAGTAAGAAATGCATTTAAACAAGTGTTGTTGCATAATAATATTTGCAAAACTCACCAGCAGCCCGGCAGAGAGCAATTAGGCACATAAGATGAAAAAGCCTTGTGTGACATACACTATCAGTCAGTTTCTTAGGTACACCTTGCCAGCACTGGACGCCCTTTTACCTTCAGAGCTGCTTAATTCTTTGCAGCATAGATTCATGGAAACATTCCTCAGCATCACACAGGTCCTTCAAAAGTGTGCCAAGAAAACATCCCCCACACTAGTAAACCACCACCGCCAGCCTGAGCCATCGATACAAGGCAGACTGGATCCATGTTTTCATGTTTAGGCCAAATTCTGATCACAACATGCTAATGTTAAAGCAGAAATCAGACTCATCAGACCAGGAAGCAATTTTTTCAATCTTCTGCAGACTGTAGCTTCAGTTTCCTGTTGTTCATTCAGAGATGCGCTTCTGCATACCTTAGTTTGTAATGGGTGGTTATTTCAGTTAGCGTTGCCCTCCTGTAAACTCAAAGCAGTCTGGCTATTATCCTCTGACCTCCGGCATCAACAAGCCATTTTCACCCAGAAAACTGCCACTCGTTGGATATTTTCTGTTTTTCAGACCTTTTTCTGTAAACTTAGAGATAGTTGTGCAGGAAAACCAAATATCAGAAGTAATTTATTAAGCTGTTAATGTAGATGTGATGCAAATTTGCAATAAAAGTATCCCAATTCCCAATATCCCAATTATCGGTTGCTGAGAGTTACAAGAAAAATGATATCACGCTCAAATCTGTGCAGTGAATATAAACTTGGACTTAACATTAAGACTCAAAACTGTCTAATAAGTCGCTCGTTCACAGACAGCTAGAAGCTTGATTTTCATACACCTGTGGGACGAATAACACCTGAATCAAAGATCAAGAAATATGACTCAGTAGTTTTGTCCGTATTGTGGATGCCTGTGCGGGTTAGCCACACTGTTAGGCAAGCATTTGGACACAGCCAGAATCAGTATTCATGCTAAGCTAACCTTGTATTGCTCTTCTGATCTCACGTTCAGCAGTTCCTCCAAATGAATTAACAAATTAGAATACATGCTAAAATAAATGGAAAAATCATTGCGGTTAATTTGGGGGCTTTTAAGGACAATTAGAGTCTTGGGTACCTGGGCAGTGTTCCACTTTGCTTGCTTGTTAATCAGTCTTCCATTTGCCAAATTAAGGAACTTTGCTCTAGAGTGAACACACAAAGTTAGTAGTGTAAGTACACAGGAGCTGTAGTTGAATAGCTTCCATGAAGTCCAAACGGACAGTTTATAATACAGTACCAGTCAAAACTCATTCATATAAATTATTCTGCACACGTGTAATCATCATGCCATCACGTAAGCACTGCTTTATAAACGACTGTGAACCATATTTGAATCTAAACAGGCAAGGAAGCTGGAAGACCGGTGAGAAGGAGTGCGGGTCTTCTGAGGAGGAGAAAAAGCTGGAGGAGAAAGTGGAGGAGAACAGCCAAAAAGCTGAGGTGTAAAGAAACAGCAACTGTTCTTGATGTGAAAGGTAGAGCAAAACATTTCCACCATGCAGATATAAAGATTGATGAAGTAATTCTCTTTTATAACCCTGCTTTAATCTTTTCCTTCCAGTGAGAACGTGGAACTTTTGCACATTTCTCTTCACCTCTGTTTTTGTGTGTGTGTGTGTGCGGGGGGGGAGTGTACGCTGGGATGAAGACCGTTTGGATTTGGTTTCAGGGAGAATTTTACTAAAAAAAAAAAAAGCATATCCAAACATCTCCCCGAGCCCATCAACCCCTCACTCCCCCCATTCTTAAAAAAGAAAGAAAGGAAAAAAAAAGAATGGATACTGTATGCGATATACATAACCTGTCTGCACTACTGATACTTGTGTAAACTCGTCTACTATTAGGATTCATGTTTGTTAGAATGGAAATTGGAAAGCTGAAAAAAAAATGCAAAATCACTACTAGACCAGTTGCCTTTGATGTAAGGATGTGTAGGTAGGCCTGCGTTAGTCTGTGTTCGATTCTTTTGGCCCTCGGGACATAGCAGGGACCAAGGGACATTAATACCATTGGGTTTTTTTTTTGGTTTTTTGTTTTTTGGGGGGGGGGGTTGTTTGTTTGTTTGTTTAAGTTTCATGCCACCACAGTCGAACAACCTCTGCCTTCAATATCGGGGGTCATAAATGTTGATTTGTGTCATTATTTCAATTTGTTCTTTCCTGTGTAAAAAAAAAAAAAAAATTGCTGAGAAATTGAGGAATTCCTGAAAGGGCTAAGGGTATTAGCATTAGTTTTAGATGTTGCATTTCAGCGAGGAGATGATGTTTCACAATATTTTATTTAGTTTTTTCTACCATTATTTTTTATTTTTTATTTTTTTATTATTGCATCGTGTGTAACCAGGGGAGAAAATGAAAGAAACTCTGTTAATTTTGCCTTTGTCTTTTTCGGACGTATCCACCTAACAACACAAGCAGGTAGATTATTGGGAGAATGTATAGCACAGTTTAAATCTTCTTTTATTGACGGTAGTTTGGCTGCACGCATAGTTTTTGCATCAAAAGCCATTGTTTACTTTCGCGCTTCTCTCAAAGAAGATAGCAGTGAGGGAAAAGGATATTTTTAGTTCATCTGTCAAGGCTGTAAGTCCGTTATCAGTTTGTGCTCCATCAGTGTTGAGGTATGATTGTTCATTATATAGCTGTGGCATAATTCTGTAATCAAGGACACCCAGTGAGCAGGATGTTTGTCTTGAAGTAGCCTTTATGATATGTTTGCCTTCTTTTAAAAATCTACCTGTAACAGCTTCGGTTTGTGATGTGCACTAGGGTTCATGCTTCATGTCGAGTTTGTGTAGAATACGATGGAATACCTGCAGCTGTACATGTCACAGTTTTGGTCCCTGAAGAACATTTAATGAAATTGAAAAAGTATCAAGGCCAGGATGTAGTTGTGAAGTATGTGATTTTACTTTTACTTTTTTGCTATTTATATTGTACAAGACTAAATATCCTGGTAGGCACATTCAGTAATGGTCACATAACTCATATCTTGGATTTAAACCTTTGATAAATTGCTTGCAGACTTTTACAAAAATAAATTAAGTTCTGAGTCATCAGTAGTTTGCTCTGTGTCTGGTTGAATAATATATTCAGCATGTGAGAGTCTCAGACCCCCCCCCCAAGCTGCTGTTTGTTGCCTACCTTGTGTAAAACCATCCAATTGGAAGAATGACCAAAGAAAGTGAACATTGCCATGCAAGTATTGTAAATATCTGACGTTTGTTTTTGTACTTTTGTTTAAAATAAAGTGTACATTTGGAACCGGTATGTCCACTCAATGTTAATTATGTTGTTATAATTTTCACGTTTTTCCATCTGATCATCTTTTGAAATAAAAATCAACACGGTTCAGGCCCTTCTTTTTCATTTCACCCACATGCATGTGCAGGGAACACTGAGGGGACACAGAGTTACTGTAAAATGCAAAACTGCAAATCTGTCAATAATTTGGAAAATGTACAGAAAACTGTGAGAATCAGTCTCAAAATTCGAGGAATACGCCTGCATCAGATGTACAAAATTATAAAAACCTATTGTTATTATTAGAGCTAGGAACTGTTATAAATATATTCAGTCTGTTCATTGATCTTTTGAGAAGAGGTCAACCTTTATCGTTGCCATGAATTATTCAAAATAGTTTAAATATTTGGCCACAAAACTTTTCAGAATTTTTGGATTGGATCCAAAACACATCTGAGATTTTGCCAAGGGCAGGATCTACAAAGACTTTAGCATATTTTAATCTGCAATATCAGGTTTCAATCTCCCTGCAGAAATTGACTTTGACATTTTGGAGTAGGTGTTATGTCAGGATGGATGAAGAGATACAGAGGCACGAAAAAGGTATTCCACTCCTGTCCTAAAAAAATTTTTTTCTGTTTGTGTATCTCTTACTAAACTCTGTCAGATCTCAGGGATCATTGTCTTGCTGCATAATGCACCTGAACCTGAGCTCCAACTCAGAATGATGACCTGATGTTCTCCTTCAGGATTTTCTGTCAGAGAACGGAATTGTTTCTCTCAATTATGGCAAGCAGCTCCGACCTAGAAGCAGCAAAGCTGTCCCACAGCATTACTCTGCTACATCCATGCATGACTGAATGTATAATGATCTTTTTATTGCGTCCTCTATTGAGTTTGTCAGCCATAATGATCCCCAGCCTTACAGTCACTTAAGCACTCTCCTGAAAGATTTTAGGTTGGTATTAAGATGTGTTTTAGCGAAATGCAGACAAACCTTCATCTTCCTCTGGGTTCACGCTGACTTTTGCTTTGCTTAAGACGATAGAGCACTGACCTTTATTGAGGTGAGAAAGGCCTGCAGCTTCTGTGAATTCCTGCCATCCCCACGCTCTTCAGCAAAACTCGGAAAGATAAGCACTTTCTAGGAAAGTTCACTGTTCTTCCAAGTCTTCTCCATTTGTAGATAATGTCTCATCTCTGTGGAGTCCCAGAGATGTGGAAACTGATTTATAAACTTTACCTTTGTTTGACATTGTGTGCTACTACTGAAAAGTAATAATCTGATTGAGGTGCAATTTACCAGATATCCGTATGCCTAGCTGCTACCGTTTTATTGATTTTTCTTATCCAAGAGACTAAATGCCTTTTCAGAGAGGCCCAGATTGTTTTAGATTATCCTTTTTTTTTCACTTGAACAGTTATCTCTAGTTTTCTTTACTTAAGATTTTTTAAAAGTCTGACAGTTTAAAAATATAATAAACCAAGAGGGCATTACCGTTAGCCACTATTCAATTTTGAGGTTCATTTTTCCTTGCATGTCAAAGTGGAATATTGCACTTTTTGCTTCACTGCATTTAAAAGCTCCTTGCGTGTACCTCTAGTCTAGACTTCACATGCACAATTTATGAACAGCATACGAAACAGGAGTTATGGAGTAAACTGCACAGTTCCACAGGGGGAGGACACACAGAGATCCAAATCTGTAAGTCGGGCAGGCAGAGGTCATACAAGTGTGATCAGTCAGCAAGAGTCAAAAAAACAAAACACAAAAAAAAACAGGAGGGCACAGGCAAAACTGCAAAGTAGCCCAAAAGGTCATACACAACATTTAAACACAAAGAATATTAGAAAATGCCAGGAAGAGCTGACTGAACAAGACAAGAGGTGAGCAACTGCAGATATTCAGTATGCACATGCTGGGTTTGACTTATGCAACACAGGTTAGAATGATCAGAATGGGGCATGCAATTATGAATAATACACAAAGAAAAATGTTTACAAAATAAAACAGGAAATGAATTGTCAGAAACCTAAACATGACAAGATACAGCCTGGTGGCATTTCAAATTACTTAATGAACTGGACTGATGTGCTCTAATAATCACTGTTTAGCTTAACAAAGCTATATATTTGTAAGTATAACTCTGGGCTGGGTTAGAATAAGATTTGTATATGTTTTGTGTTGTGACTGTACGGATGTCTGTGTGGGTTTATCATTGTGCCGTTGTTAAGCTGTATGTTGAGCACAGGTAAACAGAAGGGAATGGATCTGTACTCATGAAAGCCTGCGAGGGCAGGGCCCCGGCCATGCAGACAAAGCCACCTCTAATATGTTATTAACTGAAGAATGTTTACTGAAAAGATAAACGTGATTTTTCACACACTCTTAGACACATTTTTGTTAAATAATTAGTGTCATTCATAAGGTTCATTCCCCTGACGTTAAGGCTGCAACAGAAATCACATAATTTGTCATTCCCCTCCACAGGCTTCTGCTCTGGAGCGCAAGCTCCATCTTAACTTTCCTATAAGAAATGCAGGCAACATCACGACCAAAATTAGCGTCTGCTGCCATCCTGTGGCCAAAGAATATACTGCAGTCGGTGGTGTTGGGCTCAAGTAAAAGAACAATTAGCCTTTGTTTTATTTTTTTAGCTTATTTTTTCTGAGACTAATCGCAAGTCCACTAAAATTACAACATGTAAGACACACAAGGTACTCATATGATGTTTTGAAAACTTTACTTTATTCAGCCTTTAAAAACGTGGGAATTGTACAAGACACGCTCAAGTCCATTTTCTTCTGCTTTTAAAATTCAGGGTTGCAGGGGAGCTGGAGCCTATTGTTCTTTAAAATTAAAGCAACAAAAAAAGTGGCTCCCTTATACAACAGAAAACAAACAAACCAAAAAAACAGTCTTAATTCAATTTTGTTGAGGAATATATGAATGAGTGCTTAACTGAAAACTTACTGGCCTCCAAGGTGTTTTAACTAGCTGTGTGCCAGTTTTCATGAGTGATCTTGGGCAATTGCTGGGTTCAAATACACATAATAAAACATGGGAAATTATTTTCTATACTTTTTTTCTGTGGTGCTTGAACATAAGGTTTGATTTGACTGTGGCCATCCATGAATCTTGGGGGGGGAAATCTTTGGTTTTATTCTTATTGGTGTTTCTGTGATCGCTGAGGTTCGTGAGTGCTGCTGAATGTTTATGGTCAACCGGCCTCTTATAGCAGTCACTAAGAGATATCCTGCACTTTATAACCTACAGATGCACAGTGGTGCATCACATGGTGCATGTCACATGGTTGATGGTGCCAGGCAGGCTGCTTTGAGTATTTCAGAAACTGCTGATCTACTGGGATTTTCCCACACAACCATCTCATGGTTTTATAGAGGATGGTCCAGTCAGCGGCAGTGCTCTGGGTAAAAATGCACTGCTGATGTCAGAGGTCAGAGGAGACTGACCAGACTGCTTGGAGCTGATAGGAAGGCAATGGTAACTCAGATAACCACTTGTTACAACTAAGGTATGCAGAAGAGCATCTATGCACACACACAACATATCAAATCTTGAAGCAGACCGGCTACAGCAGCAGAAGACCACATCAGGTGCCACTTGTGTCAGCTAAGAACAGGAAACTGAGGCTACAATTAGTGTAGGCTCACCAAAACTGGACAGAAGAAGACTGGACAAACAAGATTGGATTTCTATTGTGACATTCAGAGGGCAGGTAAGAATTTGGCATAAACAACATGAAAGCATCCTGCCGTCTATCAGTGGTTCAGGTTGCTGGTGGTGGTTTAATGGTGTGGAAGATATTTTATTGGCACACTTTGGACCCGTTAGTACCAACTGAGCACTGTTCAAACACCACAGCCTTCCGTGTGTATTGTTGCTGACCATGTCCACCCCTTTATGACCACAGCGTACCCATCTTCTGATGGCTGCTTTCGGCAGGATAATGTGCCGTGTCACAAAGCTCAGATCATTTCAAACTGGTTTCTCACAGTGAGTTCAATGTACTCAAATGACCTCCACAGTCACCAGATCTCAATCCAGTAGAGCAATATCTCTCTATTTTTTTAACTGTCAACTTTCCAATAAATATTGAAACTCAAATAATCTAATGAACTCACAGCATGTTTACATAGAGCTGGTGAGATGCTTATATGTAGAGGGGGAAAACAAATTCAAAATCGTCCTTTGATCTCACGATATTGGAAAAAAGGAGGCAGAACTAATCACAAAGAAGAGAAAAATTACAAGAAAACAATTTAAAAAACAGAATCATATAGGAGGGGTTAATAAAAAATTTTTTTTAAAAAGCAGGGATGATGCCAGGAAAAGTTGTGTTCCACTTGTATTTGTAGTGCAGGTAAATTTTGATCCTCAATCTCCACCAAGATATGTTATACAGAAATGTTTGTAACCAAGTGCACTCTTGCCCAAATAGCAACAAAGAATATGTATGAAAGAACGCTCACATTATTCATCTGAATTGCTTATAGCTGTTGGAGGCTATCGAGCCACTGTATCTATCTTAGTGCAGCATCATGGTGCATCCGAGGAAACCTCGAGTGTAAAACAAACTCAAAGGTTATCTATAAGACAATAAATGACGGTGATATGGGGTTACATTCATCAAAGCGTTTTACAATTACTATAGAAATTAAATCTTAAATGCAGCAGGTTTGAATGTTGCAAAACTCTCTCATGTAGTTTACTCCATCTATCTGGTTGTCCCTGAATCGTGCCTGAGAATTTGAAAAGTTTGGTCCTCGATTTGTGAGTGATGGAGATTTTCAGTTTATTTCAACAAAATTTTGGGAGGTCCCATTTAAGTGGCTGGATGAAAAATGGCTTGTTCTGCTTTACAGATTTACCACTGCATTAACTTGTTTAAAGCATGAAGACAGTCCAGAAGGATTCACAAACACTCGTGCTGTCCATTAGTGAACAGTCTTCTGTAGTGAACAGTCCCATATGCAACCTCCCAGATGGCATAAATGGTCATGATTAATTATCAGCATTGGATAGGTTATCAGTAATAAAATGGCAGCCGTACACCACTTAATGATGGACCCAAATGGTTTTTTCAGTATTAATGGCAGACAGAAGCCCTAGGCTGCTGGGACCATTTACAGCACTGCTTCAGTACAAATTGGTCCTGGCTTCACTAAATGTATACACTATACTGCCAAAAGCATTCACTCTCTCACTCAGATCATTGAATTCAGGTGTTCCACTCACTTCCACGGCCACAGGTGTATAAACCAAGCACCTAGGCATGCAGACTGCGTCCACAAACATTTGTGAAAGAATGGGGTCTTAGGAGCTCAGTGATACCATGATAAAATGCTACCTGCACAAGAAGTCCAGTCGTGAAATTTCCCCCCTAGAAAATATTCCACAGTCAAGTGTCAGTGGTTTTACAACAAATTGGAAGTAACTGGGAATGACAGGTACTCAGCTACGAAGTGGTAGGCCAAGTTAAAAATAAAATAAAATAAAATAACTCTTAATGCTTCAGCATACCAAGACATTTTGGACATTTTCATGCTCCCAACTTTGTGGGAACAGTTTGGGGATGGCCCCTTCCTGCTCCAACATGACTGCACACCAGTGCACAAAGCAGATCCATAAAGACATGGATGAGAGAGTTTGGTGTGGAAGAACTTGACTGGCAGAGTCCTGACCTCAACTTGGTAGAACATTAGAATTAGAGTGGAGACTGTGAGCCAGGCCTTCTCATCCAACATCAGTGTCTGAGCTTACAGATGTGCTTCTGGAAGAACGGTCATAAACACTCCTAAAACTCGTGCAAAGCCTCCCCAGAAGAGTTGAAACAGTTGTAGCTGCAAAGGGTGGGCCTACATCATATTAAACCTTATGCTCATGAAGTCCTGCTCTTTAACAATAAATGCCATGCATTGGTGCTTGAATTTTATTTCTTATTCCCCTTTGTTTAAAAAACCTCTTAAAGTAAAATCCACTGCGTCATGCAGCCCATCGCTCAAGATAAATATTGTTGTGGGGACACTTTTTGCAACAAAAGCCATTGCTTATGCATGACCTGAACACCAACAAACAAGCAGGCAAAATGTTGAATATTCCAGATGCTAGTTAAACATGCAATGTAGAATTAGATATGTGGGCTTTATTACAAAATTATGTAAACTCCTTGCCTCAGAAAAGCGTAATAACATCAACTTAACAAGAGTGAATTATATAAACTGTGTTTATTTTGAGTGTGCAGTACTTAAGAACACTAACCAGGAGCCATTATCACTGCAGGAGTCTCAGTCATGGTGGCCTTTTGCTGTTTTTGGAGACACTGACACTAGAAACCATGTTACACACACACACACACACACAAACACACACACAAGAGTCAAAGTCTAAAAACAACACAACTGAAATAACGATCACAGCAGAACAAAACAATGGATTTAAGGGTGAACATCCACAACAGCGGGTTATGCATGTGTCTTTGTCCTTGCCATTTCAAAAGTGTTCAAGCACAAAGGTAAGTTAAAAAAAAAATCATACAGAAAACTAAGTAAACTTTAAAACTACTGTAGTATAAACTCATTTAAATGAATTTGATTAAATTTATTTGCACAGCCCAATAACACACGTAGAGGTTCAAAGGGATTCACAGGCATAAAAACAACAACAGTGGGAACAGTGAAAAATGTCGCAGTTAGATAAAGACATTGTTTGCACTTACAGTGTGTAATTGTAACATTCCACTACACAGTCTATGCAAATTTGTGATGTGAAAATGGGAACTAGAAGTTCCACTGTGACAGCTAAGGTCACGTAAGAAAGCTTTGTCCACATTTTGCCGTTAAGATATCTTTAGTCAATACTTCTTTCATATTCAAACTCACTTAAACTTAACAAAAATTATCATTGTACTGTATGCTTATCATTGTGTTATCACAAAGCATTTATTTCATGATAGTGTAATCACTGCTAAGGAATAAACTCCAGACTGTTCCAGTAAACAGAACACACCAACATGGGCTTTCCTGGCTCAGCTTGTTTCTCTGGGTTACAAATTTCTGACTTTAAACTTTTCAGACAAGCCCTGCAAGTGTTACCTGACTGACTCATATGTCTGCATGTAAATGTTCAGCACAAGCTTTCTGAACGCTCTTTCTTTTGAATTCCTTCTAAAATACACAAGCCAAAGTTTACTTTGCTACAGCACAAGTTTCAGTTGATGCGGCTTAATATTCTACCGGGCCAGGTACATGTTTGACTAAAGAAAAAAATGCTTCAGATTAAAAATATACAACAGTGGTAAGTAACAAAGAAAGAAAGAAAGAAAGAAAGAAAGAAAGAAAGAAAGAAAGAAAGAAAGAAAGTACAGCCTCCATCAGTTCTAAGGTTTTACATATCAGAACATAATAAAATTGTCTGGTCTTTAGCAGTTAGGGAAATACAACCTCCGATGAACTACAAAACATGACATATTACACCATGTCATTATTTACTTATCAAAAATGAAGCAAAAATGCAGAAACTGTGTGGAAAAAAGTTTTTCTGTGTGACTTTATCAGGCTCCCGCATCGTTGTGGAGGAATTTTGTCCCACTCTTCGTTACAGTGTTGCTTCAGTTCATTGACGTTTGTAGACATTCATTCATGCACAGATCTCTTAAGGTCCTGACTTTGACTGGGCCATTGCAACACCTTGATTCTTTTCTTTTTCAGCCATCTTGTTGTAGGTTTGCTGCGGTGCTCGGGATCATTGTCCTGTTGTATGATCCAGTTTCAGCCAAGCTTTAGCTGTCAGACAGATGACCTCATATTTGGCTCCATAATACTTTGGTACACAGAGGAGTTCATGGTCAACTCAGTGACTCCAAGGTGCCCAGGTCCTGCAAAACAAGCCCAAATCATCACCCCTCCACCACCGTGCTGACAGTTGGTATGAGGTGTTTTTGCTGATATGGTATGTTTGGTAAACATGGCACCGTGTATTATGATCAAACAGACAACACCAAAACTGTCTGCCCAAAGGACATTGTTTCAGAAGTCTTGTGGTTCATTCAAATGTAACTTTGCAAACTGAAGCAGTACTACCATGCTTTTCTTTTAGAGAGGCGTTCTCTTGTACTGTCACGAACTTTAACATTTAACATGCTAACCAAGGCCTGTACAGTTTGAGATGTAGCTCTTGGGGGTTTTGGCCGTATCTCTGAGCATTGCACGGTCTGACCTTGGAGTGAATTCGCTGGGATGTTCACTCCCAGGAAGATTGGCAACTGCCGTGAATGTCTTCCACTTGTGAATAATTTTTCTCACTGTAGAGTGATGGACTTCAAATTGTTTGGAAACGGCCAGATAACCTTTCCCAGACTGATGGGCAGCAACAACTGCTTTTCTGAGATCACTCCTTCTCTGATGTCTTTGCTCCGTGGCATTGTGTTAACACACACCTAAATGCTCCAGACAAGCAAACTGGCAAACTTCTGCTTTTACAGAGATGCTCACACTTGCTTGATGATCAAGCAATCAAGTGCAAATAAATAATAACAGTAGAATATGACATTGCTGTTCATCTGAAGTTGCAATTACCTCATTTTAAACGTACTAAAGGCCACATCGTTATTAATGTGTCCTGAAAGAGGGTGTACTTACTTTTTTTTTTTTACCATGTGATACACAATCAAATTCTTCACGAAACTGAGGTTAAATCATGACTCTTTCCAGGGGTGCAATTAACAAAATGTGAATATATATATATATATATATATATATATATATATATATATATATATATATATATATATATATATATATATATACACAGTGCCTTGTGAAAGTATTCGGCCCCCTTGTGTTAATACTTTGTAGCACCACCTTTTGCTGCAATTACAGCTGCAAGTCTCTTGGGGTATGTCTCTATCAGTTTTGCACATCGAGAGACTGAAATTCTTGCCCATTCTTCCTTGCAAAACAGCTCGAGCTCAGTGAGGTTGGATGGAGAGCGTTTGTGAACAGCAGTCTTCAGCTCTTTCCACAGATTCTCGATTGGATTCAGATCTGGACTTTGACTTGGCCATTCCAACACCTGGATACGTTGATTTGTGAACCGTTCCATTGTAGATTTGGCTTTATGTTTTGGATCATTGTCTTGTTGGAAGATAAATCTCCGTCCCAGTCTCAGGTCTCTTGCAGACTCCAACAGGTTTTCTTCCAGAATGCTCCTGTATTTGGCCCCATCCATCTTCCCATCAATTCTGACCATCTTCCCTGTCCCTGCTGACGAAAAGCAGGCCCAAACCATGATGCTGCCACCACCATGTTTGACAGTGGGGATGGTGTGTTCAGGGTGATGAGCTGTGTTGCTTTTACGCCAAACATATCATTTTGCATTGTGGCCAAACAGTTCGATTTTGGTTTCATCTGACCAGAGCACCTTCTTCCACATGTTTGGTGTGTCTCCACGGTGGCTTGTGGCAAACTTTAAACGAGACTTTTTATGGATATCTTTGAGAAATGGCTTTCTTCTTGCCACTCTTCCATAAAGGCCAGATTTGTGCAGTGTACGACTGATTGTTGTCCTATGGACAGACTCTCCCACCTCAGCTGTAGATCTCTGCAGTTCATCCAGAGTGATCATGGGCCTCTTGGCTGCATCTCTGATCAGTCTTCTCCTTGTTTGAGATGAAAGTTTAGAGGGACGGCCGGGTCTTGGTAGATTTGCAGTGGTCTGATACTCCTTCCATTTCAATATGATTGCTTGCACAGTGCTCCTTGAGATGTTTAAAGCTTGGGAAATCTTTTTGTATCCAAATCCGGCTTTAAACTTCTCCACAACAGTATCTGGGACCTGCCTGGTGTGTTCCTTGGTCTTCATGATGCTCTCTGCACTTGGAACAGAACCCTGAGACTATCACAGAGCAGGTGCATTTATACGGAGACTTGATTACACACAGGTGGATTCTATTTATCATCATCAGTCATTTGGGACAACATTGGATCATTCAGAGATCCTCACTTAACTTCTGGAGTCAGTTTGCTGCACTGAAAGTAAAGGGGCCGAATAATATTGCACGCCCCACTTTTCAGTTTTTTATTTGTTAAAAAAGTTTGACACATCCAATAAATTTCATTCCACTTCACGATTGTGTCCCACTTGTTGTTGATTCTTCACAAAAAATTCAAATTTTATATCTTTATGTTTGAAGCCTGAAATGTGGCAAAAGGTTGAAAAGTTCAAGGGGGCCGAATACTTTCGCAAGGCACTGTATATATGTGTGTGTGTGTAGTGGAATACATACATACATATATATACATACATACATATTAAAAAAGCAGTTCTTTTGTGTGTGTGTGTGTGTGTATGTATATATATATATATATATATATATACAGTGGTGTGAAAAAGTGTTTGCCCCCTTCCTCATTTCCTGTTTTTTTGCATGTTTGTCACACTTAAGTGTTTCGGAACATCAAACCAATTTAAACAATAGTCAAGGACAACACAAGTAAACACAAAATGCAATTTGTAAATGAAGGTGTTTATTATTAAAGGTGAAAAAACATCCAAACCATCATGGCCCTGTGTGAAAAAGTGATTGCCCCCTAAACCTAATAATAACTGGTTGGGCCACCCTTAGCAGCAACAACTGCAACCAAGCGTTTGCGATAACTTGCAATGAGGCTTTTACAGCGTTCTGGAGGAATTTTGGCCCACTCATCTTTGCAGAATTGTCCTAATTCAGTTACATTAGAGGGTTTTCCAGCATGAATGACCTTTTTAAGGTCATACCACAACATCTCAATAGGATTCAGGTCAGGACTTTGGCTAGGCCACTCCAAAGTCTTCATTTTGTTTTTCTTCAGCCATTCAGTGGTGGACTTGCTGGTGTGTTTAGGATCATTGTCCTGCTGCAGAACCCAAGTTCGTTTCAGCTCGAGTACACGAACAGATGGTCGGACATTCTCCTTCAGGATCTCTTGGTAGACAGCAGAATTCATAGTTCCATTTATCACAGCAAGTCTTCCAGGTCCTGACGCAGCAAATCAGCCCCAGACCATCACACTACCACCACCATATTTTACTGTTGGTATAATGTTCTTTTTCTGAAATGCAGTGTTCCTTTTACGCCAGATGTTGTAATGGGACACACACCTTCCAAAGAGTTCCACTTTTGTCTCATCGGTCCACAGAATGTTTTCCCAAAAGTCTTGGGGATCATCAAGATGTGTTTTGGAAAAATTGAGACGAGCTTTAATGTTCTTTTTGCTCAGCAGTGGTTTTCTCCTTGGAACTCTGCCATGCAGGCCATTTTTGCCCAGTCTTTTTCTGATGGTGGAGGCATGAACGCTGACCTTAACTGAGGCAAGTGAGGCCTGCAGTTCTTTGGACGTTGTGGGGTCTTTCGTGACCTCTTGGATGAGTCGTCGCTGCGCTCTTGGGATAATTTTGGGCGGCCGGCCACTCCTGGGAAGGTTCACCACTGTTCCATGTCTTCGCCATTTGTGGATAATGGCTCTCACTGTGGTTTGCTGGATTCCCAAAGCTTTGGAAATGGCTTTATAACCCTTTCCTTTTATATCTCAATTACTTTCTTTCTCAATTGTTCCTGAATTTCTTTGGATCTCGGCATGATGTGTAGCTTTTAAGGATCTTCTCTTCTGGTGGACCTTACTGTGCTCCTATTTAAGTGATGTCTTGATTGAGAACAGGTGTGGCAATAATCAGGCCTGGGTGTGGCTAGAGAAATTGAACTGAGGTGTGAAAAACCACAGTTATAGTATGTTTTAACAAGGGGGGCAATCACTTTTTCACACAGGGCCATGATGGTTTGGGTTTTTTTTCACCTTTAATAATAAACACCTTCATTTACAAATTGCATTTTGTGTTTACTTGTGTTGTCCTTGACTATTGTTTAAATTGGTTTGAGGTTCCGAAACACTTAAGTGTGACAAACATGCAAAAAAACAGGAAATGAGGAAGGGGGCAAACACTTTTTCACACCACTGTATATATATATATATATATATATATATATATATATATATATATATATATATATATATATATATATATATATATATATATATACACATATATATATATACACACACACACAAAAGAACTGATTTTTTAAATGAAATTATATATAATTATATATAATATCATATTATATAATTATATATAATATGATAGTATTGTAAATAATCATGTAATTTTTATTTTTGTATGCCTTAGTATAGTTACCTAGTTATAGACTCTTGCCATCCCCTATTTTGAGAATAATCATGTGGTAAAGTAAAGCACAGTATTGATAATATTGTTATTATTGAATTAATATTGCTATAGGGAATTTGTTTGGCCACAGTAATTAGGTCGTGAAAAGCAATATTTAGTTTCACCATTTGTTGTGAAACTATAGTGGGACCATAGAGAAAGTGGAACGCTGTCAAGCATAGTGGTTCTCAAACTGTGTGTTCCACTGGATGTAGATAGAGCTGCCAGTGGTGGAGAGTGGACAACCAGGGAAAAATGTTGAGTAAAGCTCAGCTGAATGAATGGGATTTTAGTGGAGAACTGGATCCTTTTCATTTGCAATCTTTTTTAATGTAATTAATTTAAAAATTGGATTTTGTATTGACTCAGGTTATCTTTGGTTAATATTAAAACACATTCGATGATCTGAATAAGTGTGACAAATATGCAAAATAATAATAATAAGAACTCAGGAAGAAGGCAAATATTTTTCACAGCACTGTATACTATGGACTATATTTACTTTTGGAAAACAGGTGTATTCTAAGTAACTGAAATGAAGAAAACATGTTTTTATAAAACAAGGTTTTTAAAAATTCTACCTATAAAATTTCCCATTTTATAAAATTTTATCAAACTCACAAGAACTTTTATAGCGTATGTTTTACTAAACAATTTTAACATTGTATCATCACAGTGTCCTAAATATGAAGTTTTAGAAAATATTAAGGAAATTTTGAAATTATCATTAACCTTTTGTTCTTGATAAAACAGAGTGTGGGGTAAGCTTGCATCTCTTTATAGCTACAGCTATGTCTTCTCGTGGTTAAAATAAACACACTTCACGGTTTGAATCTCTGCTGGTAGCTAGAAACAGGCCAAACGCGGTGGAAAAAGACAGACAGGGACGCCACTGGAGTTATGTGTGTCCTGTAACTCGGGCCAGTTAGATTTTATTCGTCATTGGTACATCCGGGTACTTTATTTTTTTTGATTGACAGTTGCCATGGCAACAAGCTAGAGCATCGCCATTTTGTCAGGAGGGTTTTTTTTTTCCTCAGCTCAGTCTTTTCAAATGTTCTCCCTTCCCGCCGGAATAATGCTGTCAGTGGATATATGTCTGACGTTTTTGGATATCGAAATGCGTCTAGTGGATCGGATTAAGAAGATAAAGAGGCCGACGTTTTAACACAGTAGAAATAATTAGGCGGCGCCGCACTAACTCAGTTGTCCGTGTCTCTGGTCCACCGGGCCGGTTCACTGCGCAGGTTTGGACCGCGCGCCATTTTGTGAAAATTGACACAAAATTCCTAACCAAAATTAACAGAGGACACGGATTCCGTTTCATGTTTAAAATACTCCGGATTTAACCGTGTTGTCTCATTTATCGAAGTGGCCGGCGCCAAATTTGCGAAGACGGCGTAAAAATCGGAATTTGGCATAACATTTATTTAGCGGTGGCTAGAATCGTTAGCTTGAGGCTAGCCACAGACGCTACAGCTAGCCAATGCTAGCTGCGTTCATTTTGTCAACTAGCTAGCCAGCTCGCTAAGGTTAGCTGGTGAGTGATGCGTGCTAGTTAACGTTAGCATGTCGCTTGTCATCAGCTGATAGTAACGTTAGTCAAGAGTTTCTTCTGTAGCCGATGGTTTTCCACAAAGCTTGGGACATGAAGAGCGCAATGAGCCTGACTGGCGAATTATTTTAGCCGGTCAGAGGACCGGGGGGGGGATTGGATTTAACGTTAACATTACTCGCTAACCGTGCAGGGAGGGGAGAATCTCAAGCTGGATAAGTTTCCTCATCATACAGGTTATTGGACTTTAAATGAAGATCGTGCCATCAGAGGTGAGCAAAAGCAAGCCTTTGCGAAAGAGTTAACGTTTCACGTTAACGCTCTCGCGGATGTATATTTTGTGTGAAACATCAATGGTTAACAATGATGGACGCGACGGTGAAGTTGAGAATGGTAGCTTATGGTATGGCAGCTAGCTAACGTTTTGTGGCGGCGCCGACTCCACTTGAGCCACCGTTAACGTTTGCTTTCAGTCAGTAGGTCAACTGATTATTAATGTCAGACAGAAACAGCATCCCAGCTGGTTTTTGGACTAACGTAGAGAGAGAGGGGTGCAGGGGATTGTGTAGGTTTGGACGAAGAGTCATGCTGGCACGGTGTTAACGATAAAGCTAGCCCTGTGATATTAGACAGTGTCACTGTAGGAGTGAAGCAAATGTTGCCCTGTCGGCTAAGATTTCCGTTTTGAATTACTGTGTAACTATATTAATATCACGGGTGTAATTTTGAGTTTTACAGCAATGGAGTGCGGAAGCTAACCAGGCTAACGCCTCGTAGCTAATTCGGCTAACTCGGCTAATGGTTAACGCTGACTTGTTGACGAACCAGCTGAATGGGCCCCACAACCCGCTGGCTGCACACACAGCGTCACTAGCTAACGTTAACACTGGATTGGTGAGAGATATGCTTGCTTGTCCCGCAGTTTTCAGGGTAACGTTAACGACGGCAGCGTTAGCTAGTTGGACTGCTAACGGTAACGTGATCCTGAATACGTTTGTCATTTATGCGAGGAATTGGGAGTCACACGCACGAACGATATGTAGCAAGAGAGGACGCAAATTAACACAGAATATGCTTCCTAAATTCCAACCATGACGAGCGCTACCCCATCATCTGTAAGTACAGAGCTACCCGGGACGGTCTTTATACACGAGCGTTAGGCTTTTAATTGTTTTGGGTTGGTTTCGTTTGATTCAGCTTCGGAATGGATCTTATCAGTTGGGCGTGAGAAGATGACACGCAGGCTTGTTACAGAGGTCTTTAGCCATCACTTACGGTATGATGCGGCTACTAATAGCAAGCTAGCTGTCGTTATATTTACACCTAAATAGGCCCGTTGATGCCGTAATGACTAGAGCCAGGAAAGGAACTGTTCATATGTCAGTACTGAAAATTAATAAGAATCAGACATTTAGGAGAGACTTAAGAGCCACAAGTGCGCTTGCAAAATGGCTGTGGTAAAATAGAGGTGATATTTGTCCCTGTGGAGCTTGATGTATATATTTATAATGTCAATTTACCTCATAGTTTTGTTAGTCTAATGTCAGCTAAATTGCTCTCAAACCAAACTTTTTCAGTTCTTTGTCAAAATAGTAATTATAGTAGGGCCAGTTTGGGTTCTGACTAGCAGTTGCCTATTTGAAAAAAGTATATTTTGTGTTTCATTTCACCCCATTTAGATAAACATTTTTAAAAACTCTATGGATATGCTGAGAGGAGATCAAGTGCTCTTCTAGATCCACAATATTATAGATCCTGATTTAATTACTGTCTCCAATATAACTATTTAGAAGTTGCACAAGAGCGGTATACATTTTGTATTTTTAAGCTTTTATTTTGTGGGCATTAAATATATCTTTACAGTCATACCACAAGAAGCTTGTGTTTTTAAAATTTGAGGTCTGTTTTTTAATTTCCACATTCCCACATTTACCCCAAGTGAGCTATTTAAAGTTTGAGGGTGTCTTCTGCTCTTTAGCAGTCCTCTGTCCCTTCTCAACAAAAGTTTAACCACTATGAAGTTAAATCCCACCAAAGATGCACAATGATGATATTCTGTTTTTATTCTTTGTAGTGGGTTGTGGTTTGCTGCTGGACTCTCCTCCCAGGATGATATGAAATTTTACAGGAGAAGATGCATCCAGGTTAGCTGCTATATATTAAGCCTTAACCCTTTGGTGAGGAAGTAGTGCACCTCTAAGAGCTTCTCTTTCAGTTCTGTTGTTTTGTTTTGTTTTAATTTGGTATTTAAATTCACAATTTTTAGGGCTCTCTTAGGTGGAGGAAAAAGTCAAGTAATGATGAGTAAGAATTGTCAGTACAGTATTTACAATTTAAATTCAGTGCAACTTTTTACTTGATCACAGAGCTCAACGTAATTAAAATTTACTTGACATTATTTTCAGTCAGAACTGAACAAGCAGTAAAACTGACAGTCATCATGAGATATCAGTTATTTGAATTTAAAATGTTTACTGTAAAGACTAAAGTGTAATAATTTTTGCTCACTTTTATATATATATATATATATATATATATATATATATATATATATATATATGCGTGTGTGTGTGTGTGGAAAAATAACGAAATATGAGCCTTAGTTTTCACATAGAGTGCTTGTCTGTGCTCCATCTTCTTACAGTTCCTCTTATTTCTGTCAGTGGATGTGTATTTTTGCTTTTCCAAAGCTGGGTCAGCTTTGTAACGCTCTCAGATGGAGTGCAGGTTTTGGGCTGTGCAGCTATTTTGCTGTCAGGCTCTTGTGTTGAAAGCATCGTCTAAGTGTGCCAAAGTTCAATTTTATTTCTTGTTTATTTCTTGTTTTCTCATTGGAAAATGGGAGCAGCTCTGCCCTGGCAACAAAAGTAGGCTATTTGCATACTGCGTTGTGATTGGTCTGTGCATTGATGGGCTTGCCAAATCACGCTGTATCTCTGTGGTGATAGGCTATGCTAATTAGGTGCTGTTGCTGGGATTCTGAATAGTGGTTACTGTGTAGCACTGGTGAATTGTGTTGTCTGGTGAGAGATGCTGATAGCTGAACATGCTATTTAATAATTTTTTGATTCCTTCTGGCTTAAAATGAAGGATGATTCACTGTACAGTGTGGAGATGCTTTATTTTCACCCCTTTTCACTGTTAAACCTGCTGTTTTGCTCCTTTTTCTTCACAAAGGTTGATATGTTACTATTGTATTTTATTTTGTGGTTATCCTTTGATGCATTTTTTTGGCTTTACATGTTTAACAAAATACACTTTGTATTAACCTGACATTTCTTTTAAATATGTATTAATCCTTTCTGTTCTCAAACTGTAATGAGATATATATATATATATATATATATATATATATATATATTTTTAAATTATCTTATTTTACCGTGCATATAAATACTACAAATGCATAGTTTACATAAGTATTTTATTTTCCAGAAGGTAATTTTTGGCTCTTTTTTATGTTAAGGGAAGCATTGCCTGTTAGATTAAACAGCAAAAAAAAGGCTGTCCATATTTTGTCTGTACAGTAAGCAAATATTCTTACTTTGTGTTTTTTGGGCCACACATCTTTTGTGTGGAGGTGGTAATCCAACACTTGTAAATTAGGATTATTACATTTTTCTCTTTTTTTCTGTTCTTACCTATAATGTTGAATCAAGTTAATATTGCAACTCAAAGAAGTGTTAATTTCTTCCAGGAGGAGAGACTTCAGCATGCAAACCTTCGTCCGTCCGGCTTGCGCCCTCTTTTTCTTTACACACTGCTGGTCTTCAGATGGCTGCTCCAATGCCCCATACGCACCAGCAGTACAGTGACCGCCACCAGCCAAGCACTGACCAATCTGTTACGGTCTTACCGTACAGCGACCAGACACCACAGCTCACTGCCAATCAGGTACACTAACCCTACCCTTCCCCACCTCCTGGATTTCTTTTAATCTTAACTTGGCAATACTTTTTGTGATTTATTAAAGCCTGCTTCCCCTTTTGTTGCTGTCACCAGGCAGAGTAGCTGCTTGTCAAATGTTTTCTTCACCCTGTCAATTTCATACTGTGCAAAATTAATTACAATGCATTTAACGATAGCCCTTTAACACTAAGCTGTAACATCCAGTGGTGCTCTGTATATTTTTTTTGTTCATAAAATGTTGTGATTTCCTTTTTGTGATACTTCAGAGGCACATGCCCCAGTGCTTTCGTGACCCAACTTCAGCTCCCCTGAGGAAGCTCTCCATTGACCTTATCAAAACATACAAACACATCAATGAGGTTAGTTTTTGTTTTTCATTATATGCATCTAGAGCTACAACAAATAATTAAACAACATTAATAAGCTATTTTTAGTATTCAGATACATGTTTTAGCAGGATTTAAAGGTAGAATTGTCTATATTGTCATATTTACTGTTTCTTTGGTCATGCATTATATTATTAAGATCTCAAGCATTTCGGTTGATCAGACAAAACAAGATATATAAAGGTGTCACCTTGGCCTGTGGCAAATTATAATGGCTGTTTTTGTTCTATTTATTGCTATTTTGTAAGTTAAACAATGAATTGATGAAGCTTTCAAAAATTAATGCATTTCTGTTTATTACAATATAATAGTCAATAATCTGTCATACTGATGTGAACTGTTTTTAAAATTTACAGGTGTATTATGCAAAAAAGAAGCGACGGCACCAACAGGGTCAGGGTGAAGACTCCAGTCACAAAAAAGAAAGGAAGGTCTTTAATGATGGCTATGACGATGATAACTATGACTACATCGTCAAGAATGGGGAGAAGTGGATGGACCGTTATGAGATTGATTCCTTGATAGGAAAAGGATCATTTGGACAGGTGTTTAATTTATACATTGCACACATATACACATGATTTTAATCCATGTGATGGAGAACATACAATTTTTTAGGAACAAATTATGGTTTCATTTTGAGCTGTATAACCTTAAGATTTATGAAGCCACATGCTGTAGGCTTTTCATGTGTGGCTATCAGCCTACATTTAACTTTCAGGAACAATAATCTTTGCTGTTGTTGGCATCTTTAGGTTGTGAAAGCATATGACCGAGCAGAGCAGGAATGGGTTGCCATTAAGATAATCAAGAACAAGAAAGCTTTCCTCAATCAAGCCCAGATTGAAGTGCGCCTCCTAGAGCTCATGAACAAACATGATACTGAGATGAAATACTACATTGGTAATCAACTCTTGAAATTTGCATCTGTTCTTAAGAGAAGTTAGAAGGGCCTTTTCTGTATTTGACTCATGGGTTACAATTTGGCTTTCTGCAGTTCACCTAAAGCGTCACTTCATGTTTCGGAACCACCTCTGCCTCGTGTTTGAGATGCTGTCCTACAACCTATATGACCTGCTCCGAAATACCAACTTCCGCGGCGTCTCACTCAATCTCACCCGGAAGTTTGCCCAGCAGCTATGCACGGCGCTACTCTTCCTGGCCACACCTGAGCTCAGCATCATCCACTGTGACCTGAAGCCTGAGAACATCCTCCTCTGTAACCCCAAGAGGAGTGCCATCAAAATAGTGGACTTCGGCAGCTCATGCCAGCTGGGACAAAGGGTATCTTCTTGTAGTTTCCCTTAAAAACATTAAAATCAACATACAAAAATATCTCTGGAAAGTGTGCCATAACTTTTTTTTTCTTCTCCTGAACAATCAGTGTGACCTTTTACCTAATACAATCCCTGTTCTTTTACCCTTTTGAAGATATACCAGTATATCCAGAGTCGCTTCTACCGTTCCCCAGAGGTGCTACTGGGAATGCCCTATGACCTGGCCATTGACATGTGGTCCTTGGGTTGCATCTTGGTAGAGATGCACACTGGAGAACCTCTCTTCAGTGGAGCTAATGAGGTACAAAACACTTACATAAGTTTGTACTATCCTTTGCATTGTAACACCACTTACAATAACAAATAGCAAGGCTTTCACCTGATGTTTACAATTTTTTCTTCAGCTGCTTCAGCTAAATGTTTATGTATAGTCATCTTTAGATAACCTTTGTCCGCTAAGTTGCAAATATAAATGTTAGACGTTTTGCCTAATACTAGATCCTGCAGGCAGAGAGGAATAACTTGATTAATAAAACTTTCTCCAGGTGGACCAGATGAACAAAATAGTTGAGGTTCTTGGTATCCCTCCTAATCATATAATGGACCTAGCCCCAAAAGCCAGGAAGTTCTTTGAGAAACTTTCTGATGGTACATGGAGTGTTAAGAAGACCAAAGATGGCAAAAGGGTGAGCTCTGTTCTTTGTGCAGCCATACCCTGGCAACATTTTTTTTTTTTGGTGAATAATGTGGAAAAATTATAAAAATTATAGTAGATTGTGGGGATACAGAAATGAAACAGGAGTTATTTTAATGTCATTGTACTTTGTTTTAAATAGTATAAGCCTCCAGCTTCGCGCAAGCTCCACTCCATCCTGGGTGTGGAGACAGGGGGTCCAGGTGGCCGACGGGCGGGGGAGTCTGGCCACGCTGTTGCTGACTACTTGAAGTTCAAGGACCTGATCCTCCGGATGTTGGACTATGACCCTAAGAGCCGCATCCAGCCCTACTATGCCCTGCAGCACAGCTTCTTCAAGAAGACTGCGGATGAGGGGACCAATACAAGCAGTAGCGTGTCTACAAGCCCCGCATTAGAGCAGTCCCAGTCTTCAGGAACCACCTCCAGCACCTCCTCTAGCTCAGGTAAAAACCACCACTTAAAAAAATCTGGGTGCCTGTTGCAGTGTTATTTCTTAAAGTAGTGATATGCATGCATTTACTTCACTTAACACATCTGTTTGATAAAATCTGGTTTCGTCAACTGTTTAAACTTTTACCAGAAGTAAATTACTGAGAAGAACAGCATAAGTGTTTAAATCCATACAGTTGTGTGAAACAGTATTTGATATACTTGATGCGAAACTTTTGAGGATGCTCTAATGACACTTTTGTTTAACACTAAGGAGGATCATCTGGGACAAGTACCAGTGGCAGAGCCAGATCAGACCCCACTCATCACCACTTGCATAGTGGAGGACATTTCGGCACGGCTCTGCCTGCCTTGGATGGTGACAGCCTCTGCCCACAGGTCAGTAAGGTAGCTGAAAATATCAATTGTATGAAGTTCTTGGGGTGCTGGTAAATGTGAAGAGTCTGAGTTAAATCTTTTTAGAACAAATCCTAAAGTTTTTAAACTTCACAGAAACAGGTTCCTGTAATTTTTTGTCAGAGTTGCTTGCCAGAAATTGTCACACTTCTTAAATTGGGAATTTAAAATTTTTATTCATTATGTATACCAAAGGGAAGCTTCCCAAATCAGAATTTCATATACAACAGAGTTGCTGTTTAATCTTTGCTCTCAAAGAAAGCCACTACTGACTCTTTTTGTTTGACAGGCAAGACAGCCTTACCCACCCCCGCTGGTGTGGGGAGGTGGCGTCGGACCAGAATCAGTCACCGGAGAGACCCACCCAGTCCAGGAGACCACTTTCCATGTTCCCCCTCAGCACCCTAAGGCCCTGCATCCCCACTCACATTCTCATCACCACCACGGGCAGATGATGGCTACACGTCCACGCCCACGCCACTACACTTCCCCGACACACAGCTCCTCGACACAGGACTCCATGGAGGTGGTTCATGGCCATCTGTCCATGACCTCCCTGTCTTCCTCTGCCTCCTCTTCCTCTACATCGTCCTCTTCCACTGGGAACCATGGCAACCAAGCCTACCAGCTCCGCCATTTGCCCGCTGGAGCCCTTGACTTTGGTCAGAATGGTGGGCTGAGCATGGGGCTAGGTGCCTTCTCGAACCCCCGGCAGGAGACTGGCATGGCAGCACACCCTGCATTCTCCATGGGCACGAACACAGGGCCTGCCCACTACCTAGCAGAAGGCCACCTGGGCATGAGGCAGGGCATGGACCGGGAAGAATCTCCAATGACTGGAGTGTGTGTGCAGCAGAGTTCTATGGCCAGCTCGTGACTGCACTGACATTTGGCTGTGTGTTCCCCCTGTGCGTCATTTTTAAGGTGGTGTTTTTTACTACAAGGTGTGTTGAGAACAAAAGCTGCTCACGTCAGAAGGGAGATATCACTGAACCGCTACTACAGAGAAAAACCTTTGTTAAAAAGTATATATGTAATTTTCATCAGTTTTTCTTTTGCAATCATTAGGCACAAAATAATACTGCGGAATAACCATAGTGAGATTGAGACATCCATCTACCATTTCACCAGTTTCATGTAACCACCAAGTAATCACCTTATGGTATTATGTGGCAAAATCTTCTAAGGAGCATTTCAGAGCAAAGTTTAAAGCTGTTTTGCAGGTAGCTGTTGGTGATGAAATGCTTGGCGTCCTCCTTCGGTTCAAACCATGGACTGCCTGACATTACTGTTCCACTGGTTCTTAATTATTTTTGCCCTTATTTTTGTTTTGTGAAGTTTCACGTAAAAAGCTGCTTGTAAATCCTGTAGCTTGACAATGAGGGGAAGTGTTTGCGGTGATATTTCTTGTTGTTGGTCGGTATTGTGTAACTCTGTTAAAGGGGAGCACATAGCAGTGGAGTCCCTATGCATGTGCTGGCCAGGTGGAGAGGAGACCCCGCAGGTGGACACTGGCACCAACCGGGGGCCAAGAAGAGGGAAGCACCACCCCTCAGGCCTAGAGGCCCCGTAGTCCTGCTAGCTGCAACCGGGCCCAGCACAGGCAAGAGCAGCAATGGGCATGGGAGACGAAAGGATCCGGCCCAGTGAAAGGATGACAGTCAGTGGCTGGTTCTAGATAACCCTTTGGCCTTATGACTCATGGACTTGGAATGGGATGGAGCTGGACATTAACATTTGAATTAAGATGGCTTTTCTCTATTTTTCTCTCTAGACAGCCCTTAATTCTTTAAGGAAATTAAACAACTTAGAAAAGGTAAATACGAATGGTAATTTGAGGCCTTTCTCGACAAAGATTTCGTCTTCAGCAGGGCCCCACATAACAGGGTCTTATTGTACACAACAACCTCCTAAACATTAATTCCTTGAAATTCACTGGTTAAGGATTTTGCAGTGGAAAGAACTATCTATTCCAGAGTCTACCCTTTTATGTTTTAATTTTTCCCTTTTGCATGTAGTTCCTCATCAGAACCACCTGCACAAGTCTCTCCATCCAAAACATGGAAACTGAAGAAAAAAATGAGTTAAGTGACTGCCTTTTTTCTCCTCAAATTATGCTGTGAATTTTACAAGAATTTATTTTCCCTTTGGATATGTTTTTATACCAAAGCAGTTGTTTTATAGCATATAGGTGTCTGTAACCAATAATGTAGCAGTTCACCACTTTGACGCAAAGTTTATCAAGATCTTATTTTAACGTCAACACAAACAGCTGCAATATATTACTTTAGCAAAACTGGAGACCGTTGTCGAGACCGTTGGCTATTGTGTATTCTGGCCAGATTTGTTTGCAACGTTTTACCAAAACTGTTTCCATATTAATTGGTAGATTATTTTGGGAGTCTTTTAAAACTTTGGTATGTTAGAGAATTTGGTAGTTACTCTGCAGGCTCCGGAGTAGCAAGATAGAGACTGATGGTTTAAAAAACAAAAAAACAACAAAAAAAAAAATATACAAAAGAGACTAATGCGTTCTATTTCTGTGTCGTCGTTTTTCTTTTGCCCCCATCATACTATTTCAAAGGGTGTTGCTGCCTTTCATACATCATTTGGTCAACTTGGCTAGTTTCTGCCGTGAAGCAAGACTGTCATGTTCTTGGCAGGGTAAGGATAATTGTGTCAAACCAGTTTGTGTTGAATGGTATTGTTCTGATTTGGTAGGGCAGATGCCCGCGATTGTTGTCCTATTCAAAGGGAAAAGGGTGTCTGTTAACCCACAATCACATGCTTTGCCTAGCAGACATGCATGTCCTCAAAACATTACAGTCAATTACCAGTTTTGTTTTGTTTTGTTTTTTTATATCAGGGATTTTGAAGTGCTTTCTTTCTTCTGTTGCTCATCTTACCAGCTTTGAAATTTGATTAAAAAAAATAAAAAATTACCTGCCCAAAGCCACCTTTCAAATTAAGGGCAGGCCACAGGTCATGCAGTTGTCATTTAAAGGAGAAACCATCATACAAAATCATGCTTGGTATTTCCATAAACACAAATGTAAAGCTACCTATATTGAGATTGGAGTTTTATCTGGATGTCAAGGCTATAATTGCAAATTTGCAATCATTTTTCATACCCCGCAGAATTTGAGAAGTTTAGAATTAGCCAGTGGTTTTTATTGCTGGCACTCATACTGGTACTAAACATTCCAAAAATAAAGACTGAAAGAAAAAAAATTTGACTGAAGTGACTCGTAAGTGTGCGCCTATTTCAGATCATGCTGATTGACCTCTTATTTAGAGCAGTTGTCATGAAATGCAGCCCCTTTTTAATAGTTGAAATAGAATTTATGTATATACTTATATTTTTTTAATAAAGGAAGTATAGAACTCACTACCTTGCTCCTGCTGGTATGTTGATTATGTTTGTCAATTTGGTGACCATTCAGTGGGCAGGAACTCCTGTTTTCTTAGTGGCAAAACCTTGCCTTTTGGCAAAGGTACTTGACTACATCAGGACAACACTATGAGGTAGGGTTTGAATCAAACAGGGAAAGCTAGATCTTCAAACCTTAATAATTTTCACAGGGTATATTGTAAGTGCATGTACATCACAAACCTTACTTTTCGGTTATATGAGAAGCACATGGTTGGAAAAAAAAAAGGTTCCATCGTTCATAAGCCTGTTCAGTTTGTGGGTTATACACAAACACGTATACTTGTTGACATATCTGAACACCCGACAGAAGTTGAAATCCTCTTATTTAATTTGGATTTATCCTTTTTATTTTTGAGTTCACATTTTTTCACTTTTTTTGTACATGCAACATGCACTATAGAATTGAACAGCATGGGGGAAAGGATAAGTCCATGTATCCACAGATTGTAAGATCTAGTCAAGACTTTGCTGTGTTTATGACAATGCCCTTTGTATTATATTAAGACAGTCTTATGTATGATATATAAAAAGAAGTTAATTGAATTGCCCTGTGTGTCTTTTTTTTTTTTTATCCCTTGATCCAGCTACATAAAATGTTGAACACCGTAATGGGTAATCGTACACCGTCCAGTGGAAGTTGAGAACACGCCCCGGTTCTTGTCATATATAAAGGAAGACAGGAGGGTTATGACCGCACTGGCTCGTTGGTCTAGGGGTATGATTCTCGCTTCGGGTGCGAGAGGTCCCGGGTTCAAATCCCGGACGAGCCCTCGATGTTTTACTTGGGAGGATATACAGGGTAAAACTGTCCATTAAACTGAATTATTATCGCACAGTACATGTACCGTTGTCACTTGCAAACACTAAAACGCCGTGGGTGTATGGGTTTAGTTTTGAATTCTCTGTGTTAGTTGACCAGTTCCCGACACTGATTTTGTGAATGTGGTTCTTCCGCACTCTTTTATCACACTCCTATGACAAACACTAATTTAAAAAGCGGGCTCGTCCGGGATTTGAACCCGGGACCTCTCGCACCCTAAGCGAGAATCATACCCCTAGACCAACGAGCCATATATACCGGCTTTTGCGCTACAATTTATTACTCCCAAAGCAGACCGGACATATTTTTTGTGACATCATATATTTTGTTTCTGACGCTTTAAAAAGACCCTTACTATTTAAATAGCTAATATTGACCGGGAGGATTAAGTAAGAGGAAGTGGTGAAAAGCAGATCCCGCCCGCAGTACATATTTCTGAGAGTTGGTTGGTGGCCTAAAATGAAAAACAGTCAACACATGACGGCGTTCACTAGCTTAGTAATCCGGCCATAGTTAAGCAGGCTGCCCTTCCTTGGCGGACAGCAGAGACGTTAGCTAATGGGATGGCGGTGCCTCTGGAAGCGCGACTATCGGTACATTCCAGGAAGAAGAAAAAAAAACTTTGTTGTTTGCCTTTTAATTGGTTGACGGGTTGTATGTAGTAACCAATAATCATTGCGGATAGTTTAGGTACGTCCAATCAGGGGCCCCAGGGGCGGGACATCCCTTTGTTAAATATGTTATATCCCTAATTTAACCGTTGTGAATGTGTGTTGTTGGTGTCCTGTCTGTCTACAAAGGTTTGTGGAACGCTATTTGAGGTCATGGTAGTCGCCTGTTAGCTTTAGCCCTACCCAGCGTTTGCTCAGCTTACAAAACGAAACGTCTGCGCATGGTAATAGCCTGCTAAGTTAGCTAAGCTTACCATCGAGCCTGAAGCA